>JAODAL010012197.1:0-96449 GCA_025379985.1 Phyllomedusa bahiana | reverse complement strand
AAGGCGGGGGACTGGGAATAGACGGCCGGCACATTATGATGCGCATATAAAGGTTAAATGTGCCAGTTACTAATCCTGGGTTAACTAGTAGGAATACTGAGGGTGGGACAGGTTTCCATGAGACAACAGTTGGTACTGGTGCAGTAGAGGTTATAGGCATAGGAGGAGCTGGAAAAACAGAAAATATTCTAAGCCTCAGAGAATAAAATGGAGATGCTGTTCCCATGTTACAGACAGGGTTTTGGTAGGTCTCTGGCTACCTATTAAAAGCCTGTTATTTCAGGTGATTAGGGGGTGTGGTTGTTACCTGGAGTGGGACAGCAGAAGAGCTGAGGAGAAGTCCATCAGGAATTTTCAGGGTACAAATGGGTCCTTCTGTATGTTTATTGTAGAAAAACAAATGTTCAGCAATAACAGGCACAGAAATAGAGATAAAACAAAACTCCTGCTGGTCTGAGCACTTACTTTTACAGGTGTAGTTCCCTCACTAACACCATTGTAGCTGAGTAGTGTTTTTTGTAGCAGACACTGGCCAGCTTTTCCATCCAAATGTCAAGACTAGAGTTGCAGCCACACCTAGTCAGCTGACTTGCTGACTTTAAATAGGCCAGGTAAATCTTGGTGTGAAATACGGGGAGTAGGCACCCATCCAACACTTTGCTTACTTCCAATAAAAAGCCGTCTCGGAATGGCTGGAAACACTGACACTAAACATGTTGGTCAACTGTCTGATGTCTTGATCTAACAAAGGCTCCTTTCCTTGGTGACATGCTTCCCAGTTCCTCCAGGTATATGCCAAGAACCCGGCTGGGATATAAAACACCATTGTAGACCTCACCGGCTGCTGCCTTGCAATAGCCGGCAGTAGCCGTGAGGTCTGCAATGGTGATATATATATATATATAATATATATATATATAAATATATAAATATATAAATATATATACAAATATATATATAAAATATATATATATATATATATATATATATATACTCTGTGTAGGTAGATTGAAAAAACATTGCAAAACCGTGCCAAAATCGGAGAATGGGGTTAAGAACCTTGTTTATGGGATGCAATACCATTAAAATTATCGTCAGACACTGCAGTTTTAGGATTCAGAATCCAAAAAAGTATTTTGTCCTCTGTTGCAGCCTAAAAGTATGTTCACATGGCTGACTTGAAAACTTTTCTGCGCTGTTTTGGCACCTGATTCCACTCCCAGAATAGCATAAATAACTAGAAAACGCCTCTAGTCCTTTTTTATTGATTCCTTTTTAATAGTGTTGAGCGATTACGTTGACTATAGTCATCGGGTCGATGGTCGATAACGGCAATAACCAATAAGATATTCGATGGTCGATGATAGATTATCACCGTTTGCCCAAATTAAAGCTAGGGGAGAGCAAAAACCCACCTTCTTTCCCTTAAAACCCAAAACAGGGCGGGAGAAGCTGGAATTAAAACCCAAAACAACAGTCAATGGACACGTGCAAACATTTGGGCAACCACTTAGGTTATAAAAAGCCCCCAGAAAAAAAAATCACAAAACCATTCCTAACCCCGCCTTTGGGACCACAGCATGACCCCTTTAAAACCCGCATCCCCCCACAAATTAAAAAAATGCCAAAGGGAGATATTTAACAAAACATTTTAAAATTGGGAAATGGACTTGAATATCCCTTCCGGAATGCAGCATTAGGGCCCCCAAACCCCGCATACCACAAATTAAAAAATGCCCAAAAAAGAAATAAATTTCAAAACCCCCCATTTTAGTTTTAAACTGGACATTGACTAGACCTGTCCTGGGCCGCAGTTATGAAACCATTAAACCCGTCTGACCCCCCCCTTGGGGGGGGGGCTTACCACCGAGGAAGATGGACGTGTGATCCCCCTCTCCTGAGCGAACTAACCCCCTGGGGGCAATCCTAATTCAGGTCCCCAGAAAAAAAAACCCACCACAGGGAAAACCCCAAAAACCAAAGGAGCGGGGGACGGGCCCCTTAGGCGATACCTACGCCGGGTATCGCCATCTCATTGTCCCCCACGGCCCGCACGAGGTCCGCCCAGCTTTAAGGGGCCGCTGCCCGGGGCCCTGGCAAAACAGCGCCTTCACCTCGGGATCCCGCCTGCTTTAAAAGCAGGGGACCGGGGGGGCCCCCTCGCAGCAATTTGCCCCACCGGACGGGGTTTCCGCGGCTGGGGGAGTACCTCAGCATCGGGCCCCGTGGGAACCCGGAACGCCGCCCTCTTTTAACTGGGGGCCCCCGGGACGGACTCCTGTGCCGCCCGGGGCGGGTCCGGGGACACTGAGGGGCTGCACTCATCCCGCATTGCCTCTGACACTTAAGGGGCCATCACACAGGATCTCTGGATGCACAGCAGCGATCAAGCCCAGGTACCGGGTCCAGTTTTGGAGCACTCCCCCACACCAGTGCTTTTCCCTTAGGCTTGAAAGGGACATAGTAAAAGGTTTCGCTCCACCCCTTGATCTGCAGAGCGCAAGTGCTTCCCTTCTCTCCACCTTTCAGCAGAGGTGGTCTGTTACCTCATGGCAACAAGGACTTAAAGCCGGATGTCTTGAGCACCTGAGGGTTCCAGAAACACTGGGGTCTCTGCTTCACAAGCATGCATATAGCCTGCAAACAGTCTCTGCATGCCAGCTCTTTCCGCCCTGCATCTATTCAGCGTGGTCTCTCCTGCCACAGTTTCTGTGTTGTCAAGCGTATGTCCCCTCTAAAATGCAACCTTATAACCGAAGGAGCGTAAGAGCACCTCCACTCTCACCCTCATGCTGCTACCTGGGTGACTCCGCCAGAACGCTGGGACACTCATTCCAATGATGAACTGCTCACTTTAGACCGCTGGGGCCTCGGCCTCCCTGACTCTAAGGACGATACTTTGGCACTGCGGTAACCTCCCTTGTCCAGTACAACTGACTGAAAAGTATACCTCACTCCTCCTACAAAAGGACTTTAAACCACTAATTGCTGAAGTCAGAGCCTGTAGGCCGAGATAGCCGCAGTCCTGGTGATAACGCCAATTTAGCTGGTAGGGATGGACACTCCAGGAATTCAACACAAGTATGACACCCTGGTGTAACGTCTCGGCTATGCAAGCCGCTATTGCGTACAACAAGCCCAAAATGGTTGCGGGAGACAACAAACTCCTGGAAGATCTGGATAAAAGGGCAGAATGGAACAACATACGAGTCAGGGCCTCCCGGAGTTTGCAGGTGCGGAAGATCTATATCAGGTTCTTGGGGACCTGTGTATTAATGGACCTTCTAGGTGAGGCTGTCAATCACAACAATCAATTGGACCGAGCCCCATACGGGCTCTTAAACCGAATGGCCCTGCTTTCCCGTCCTAGAGAATGTTATATGTTTTGTCTATGATTTTCCAGCGAAAAGAAAGACTTATGGCAACGCCCGACTAGTGCGGCACAGATGGAACATCAAGGAGACATCACAGATATTTCCATACCTTTCTTGGATCACTCAGCAAAAAAAGAGACAACTTGCGACCTCTGCTGGATATCTTGAAAGAATAGGAATATAGCATATTGGTGGGGTTCCCTTTTGCTCTGTTATGACGAAAGGTGGACCGCTCTGCAGCTCTTCGGATTAAGAGGATCTTCCAGATTACTGATGCCACTCTGGACATTCCTGTGCCTGACATGCCCAATTGGATCCTGTGTTCCTCCCCCAGCTCCAGCCCCAGATTGGCAGCAGGTCTTCAAATCTCAACAAAAGCGACACGACGACCTAGAGACACCTCGAAGTCTCCCTTCCGGCGGCCGGCATTCCGCAGGGACCTGATAGGTTACTGGAGAGGGGAATATTGAGGACCCGTGCTGGTTCTGGATTCATCCTGGGCCGTACCGTGGGTATGGCAATTATCGGCCTTATTGTCTATTATGTGCTTCTTTACTTAGAGTATTTCTTCTCTCAGGGTGTAGATTAATTGTGTGTGAAGCTGTTGCATTGCTGAGTTCTTATCTCTTAAGGTTATACATTTTTCCCCTTATAGCTACACTAGTTTTGCAGCAGGATATGCCCCTTCTTTATAGCCCCCATGCGAGGTCATTTTACACTAGTAGTTCAGTGTCAGAAGGAGTTTGTGTGAACTGTGTTCAATTAACTTCGGCTGTTTTCTATGCCCCCTACGAGGCGGTAGTTAGTAATAGTGATAGGGTTATCCTCCAGATTTCTTATTCAAGTATTCTAGTACATCGTGCCCTCCTACTCTCCGGAACCCTTATAGTTATCTGGTTCTAGAAAGATGTCAATTTTAATTTGTTATCTGTTGTTTTGTATTGCTTGGTGTTTCCCTTTCCCATCCTGTTTCCACAGATGCTTGAAGAGGTGCTCCAGCTCTTTTTTCCCATGCAGATTGGTACTTACATTAAATTTGTTACCTTGACCTTGCGATCCCAGCTTTATAGTGGTTCTATTATTCAACCTATCCAATGGTTTAAGATAAGGTCACTTAAATGTCCAAGGTCTTAAACTCTAACGCCAAAAGCGGCTCCTACTCACTGATCTCAAACGGGAACCAGCAGAATATTGTCTTTGGTGCCAGAGACCCACTTCACTAAGGAGGGCAATTTCAATTTTGTCAAGCACTTGTACCCTGTACAATATGTTTGCTTATCATCAAAGATAGGAAGAAGGCTGGGGTCGCCGTCCTAATCTCTAGGTCTTGTCAATACAGAATTAATACTGGCGTTCTCTGATCCTGGGGAACGCTTACTGATTTTGGAGGGTGTCTGACTGGTACACCTTTACCTTATGTAACGCGTACCTTACCTAACGCAGGGCAGCTGCCCTTCCATAAACGGCTTCTCCCTTCGCCTGTCGCATCTATCCCCATCTTCGACTATTATAGGAGGGACTTTAATCTTGTTTTCCTCTGAAGTACTATGATAAGCTGCAATTACATCCAAATACTTCTTCCCGAGCTCAGCGTTGTCTCTCCAGGGGCTTTCCGCCAACTGATACGAACAGTTATCATATTATTCAGATTTGTGGCGCATACTCCACCCATCGGATAGGTCTATACTTCTATTCTACCGAATCCGCACCAGTCGCACTCCAGATAGACTGTTTCTTTCGGAAATGTGTTAGCTCCCCCCGAATGATGGAGATCCGACCGTGGTGGGCCTCGATTAACGTGGTCTGACCATGCACCAATCATCTTACACTGACTTCTGGCAAACATTCTTTTAGGAAATGGCCAACTGAGAGACATCAACGAATCTATGCTTAATAACTCTCAAACCAGGGAAGAGTTGCGACAACATTTAAAGAATCTTCTTTGAGATTAATATGGGTTCAGTGGTATCCGCAGCTGTCCTATGGAGCGCATAAAAGCGGTGTTGCGGGGGAAAATGAAGCACTAGATCTCGCCTGAAAAAAGATAGGAATACCAAGAGGAATGTTTGGCCTTCCCATTGTAAGCTGCTGGAAAGCTAAAATTAGCACGAACCCGTACTAGGAACACCTCTCACAGGTATTGAGATTGCGATACAAAGCCTGAAAACCCTTGCGCTGCCTGTTACTGAGAAGTTGTTTGTTTTTACACTCGGTAGACATAAATATTATGAAAGGGCCAACAAACCTCATTCTTTACTAGCAAAAATGCTTCGTGAAGAAACTGCCCAGTCCACCCCCTACACTATCAAAGATGCTCGGGAAACCCTGTTCTAGACCCCGACACTGTAGCAGGGCAGGGGGCAGGCCTTTTCCATTCCTTTTACCCTAACAATATACTAATCCCAGAAGGTATGCTCGGACCCGAGAACGGGAAAGCCTATTACAGGACTTTCTTTTTTCCAGTCACCTTCCAAAGCTAGCAGAAACTCCATGTGGCCTCGCTGTATCTCCCGACCCCGGAAGAGGAATTGATGGATACTCTTAAAGGCTTGCCGTCAGGAAAAATCTCCGGGCCCAGATGGCCTTACCTATCTCTAACTAACAAATATTTTACAAGCTCAACTGTCTAACCCACTATTGGCTGCGTCTTTTAACTCATTCATGCCAGGGGCCTGGTTCCACCCACAATCTGCACTCATTTATCACCGTGATACCTAAACCTGATAAGGACCGCCCCTCGGAGTGCGCTAGCTCCAGACCCAAAGCTCAGTTAAATGCGGAATTTAAAAATATTTACCAAGAACTGGCAAATAGGCTTTCCCCTTTATTGCCTCAAAATTGGTACATAAGGCTCAGGTGGGATTTGTTCCATGTAGGCAGGGTGGATATAATCCCAGAAGAGGATCGACCTGATTGGATATAAATGAATAGAAGGGAGACCCTATGCTTCATTCTCCCGTTAGCTTAGGATGCCGAAAAAGCTTTGATCGCCTTAACATGGAACCTTTATTGTTTCACAACGTTGAGAGCATTTGGGATTTTGGTGGTCCTTTTGTTATCGCACTCCAAGGTCACCTAACTCCTCACCCCATCTGCTACTATTAGACTCCCGCATTGCCACATCGCAACGCTTTATGAAATACAAAATGAACCCGACAGGGCTGCCCTCATTCCCCGTTGCTTTTTGTGACTTTGCATTTGAACCCCTGGCTGCAGCAATAGACGACATATGACAATTGGAGGTGTTCAGCTAAAACCACGCATTTAACGTATCTCACTGTAAAGGCAGATGATGTTTCTCCTCACACAAACAACCCTATGGTCACCCTTTCTTCCTACCTGCAAGCCATTTAGTCAAATTTGGAGCTCTATCCGGTTATAAAATATATAATTCATATCCAGAAAGGAAGCTATGCCAGTGAATAATTCCTGAGAGCGCACCTGTACTCTACTAAAGGCTAATTTCCAGTAACCCGTGTCAAACGAGAGTTTGAGATACTTAGGGGTATATATGCCGCCGTCTATACCTCTCTTTTTAAAGCAGCAATTTTCCCAGGAGGCTTGTAGTGGAGAAAAGAGAGTACATGGATAGTTGGAACACGCTGGCGTCTTTTCTTTATTCGGCCGGCATAGCACAGCGATTAAAATGACCATCCTCCCGAAATTGATGTACCCTTTTCGAAACCCCTTGGCCTGTCCCGGTCCCAATAAACTCCTTTCGCTCTTTACAAGTCAGATCTGACCCACCTTTGTCTGGGGTAATAAGAAACATAGATCTCCCTCCCGGAATGTTCTGGTGGCGAGGCAGGGGAGAAATGGAGGTTTGGCGATTCCAGATAAAGCCAAATATTACAACGGGGCCGCTCAGCTAGCGAGCTAAACCATCATGGTCGCGTTATTTGCTTACTCCAGGTGGATGGAGTGGAGAAGTTGTGGTTGGCCCCCCCACATTCATCCCAACTCCCTAATGTGTGCCCTACTCACTCAAAAATTGAACGTCACCCTTCTACACTCCATGACCGCTCAACGAAGATCATTGGAAGCGATGGCTACAAAAAATTTGGGTTTGTGTTCTGCTTGCCTCCGCAATGACCTCACTTCTCTTCCATCCTTTATGGTTGGATGGACGACCAATGATGAATCTGAGACCCTGGTTTTGAACCGCAGGGCTGTTTCAGTTTTGCAGATATGGAGGACCATCGAACATTGACTTTGAAATCTTTTGATGTTTAACGTTCCGCCATGAACTTGCCCCTTTCGCCGCCACTTCCATACCATTCAGATCAGACACTATGCTCTCGTATCTTGAAATCCGCTACAGGTGTCTCCCCCCACTAATGTTTGAAAAAATCTGTAGGGGAGCAGGTTGTTCGACTAAAGGATTGATATCCCCGCAATATACACAGTTCTAATCACCCCCTCGCAGGACTCGCCTTTGATCCATTCATATATGGTTAAGTGGGAGGAGTAAATTGGGGTACCTCCCCCATCTCCAGAGACACCTGGGCAGCTGATTGGAAACAGGCTGCCCGATCGTCTGCTTCGGCTCAAGATAAAGAAAACCATACAAGATTATATGTACTAGGTATCATACTCACTCCCATCCTCCCCCCGCCCTAACTCGCATAAGCTTAAACCTGACACTCCCGGACTGTTGCTGGAGATGTGGGGATCCGGGACGACTCTACAGCATATATTTTGGGACAGCAGATTAATAAGGCCACTTTGGAGCCAGGTCCCGTCTGTCTATGGGTGCCCTGGACATTACTCAGGTTAGGGTCCCTCTCACAGCGAGCACGTTCCACTCTTAATATCCCTATGCCCCATTAGGACTAAGGGGGGTTAGACTTTTCTGTATATAGTGACAGCTACCAAATGTTTGAATGCAAAATTATGGAACAAGCTTCATTCCCACCAGACATCTGTGTGTCTCCGCCTAACAAAGTTAGGCTAATGGAGTACCGTCACTCTGCCCTTGTCTCAAGAATCAGCTGGAACCCCTTTGAACCCCATATGGAACCAGGGATGTTTATTGTGATCAACAAGACATGTAGAATACTACAACAGATTGGTTGGATTGCGGTATACAGCTAGGAAACTCCTTTGTCCTTGTGTGTCCTGTCTATGTGATCTCCCCCCTGCTTGTTAGTTGTCTATGTCTGTAATGGTCTTCTTTGTTAAAAAGGGCTTTCAGTTGCAGTTATCTTGGTGCTTACTAAGACAGCTTCTCCAGCCTCGTTTTTAAAAAAGCAGTCATAGTGTAATAGGTTGAAATTCATATGCATTTGTGGTGGTACCTGCTAATGTTATTACATTGATAAAGCATCGTGTGTAATTACTGTTAATAGCCCTGCGGGTTTAGGTTGTAAAAAACTAATAACAATTTACAATTTTAAAAAAACAAAAAAACACAAAAGCCTGTCTGACCCCCAATTAAAAAGGGCCCCGGGAAAAAAGGAGTCTTGAATCACCATTTAGTTGAACAGGACATTGACTATCCCTTTCTGGCTGGCCACAGCATGAGCCCCAAACCTGCATGACAGTAACAGATTAAAAAGTGACGGAAAAAAGGAGTCTTTGAACCCCCATTTTAAAGTTGAACTGACATTATGACTAACCTTTCCCTGTACCACAGTATGACCATTAAACCTGTCAGAAACCCCCAATTAGAAAAGTGCCGGGAAAAGGATCCTTTGAACCCCACCATTTTAGTTTGAACTGGACCATTGACTATACCTCTCCTGGTGCCACAGCATGAGCCCCAACCTGCATGACCCCCACAATTAAAAAGTGCCGCCGGAAAAAGGAGTCTTATCAACCACCATTTTATGTTATTCACTGGACATAACCTCCCTGTCCTGGGTAGCAGCGCTTGCCCCTCCTATGAGTAGGCGGACCAATGAGCTTCACTTGGAAATACTGGTGGTTAACGCTCCTGTTCCCCCACGTGCCCTTTTTCTTGGCATTCTTTTCTCATTTTACTCAACGTGCTGGAGGAAATTGTCTCAATACTTTGTTCTCTGTCCGTGCTCCATACACATGTCCTCTGAATAACCTACATCTGGTCAAGTTTTCCTGTACCATCCCTTGTACAATTCAGGGGAAAATTTTTTACCAGCTATTTTTTTACATGCAAGTTTTTTTGTAGTTTAATTCTAGAAATTACATTTTTAAAATAGGATAGAATCCCACCATGTCTTTGTTAATTGTATTAAATGGTTGTCTCAAAAACAGGGATTGATAGCTATGTTAAAGATCTTGCAAAAACAAGTCTTTTTTGCAATATGTGTCCATTAACAGTGTCCTACCTATTCCTGTTTCGACAGCCACCATCCCCCTTTGAGCCACTCTTGACAATTGTGAAGAACAAATGTCTGTTAGAAACAAAATTTTTTATAATAGGACCTGTAGTATAGCTGCATGTCACAGCAAAATGCCCCCAAAAATTCAAAGCATGACCCTTGAGCCACTTTGGACAATTGTGAAGAACAAATTTCTGTTAGAAACAAAATATTTTAGAATAGGACCTTTAGTATTGCTGCATTTCAAAGCAGCTTTAAACCCAAAAAAATTATAAAAATGACTTCTCAGCCACTATTAAAAATTGTGATGGAGAAATGCCACTTAGAACCACATTTCTGTTCCAAAGGACCATAATTATAGCTGAAATCCACAGCAACATGACCTCAAAACCATTGACAATGCGAAAATTTCAAAAGATAAAGTGAGTAAATGGAATACCGTTTTTGTCATGAAACCTTGCTGTCTTTTACAGTCTCCTCACAAAGCAAAACCACAAAATGAACTGTTGGGGAACGGAAAATAAAAATTGCAGTAAAAATGATCATTTTTAAAAATAAGTTTTCAAGAGGACCAATTCTGTTTGAAGAGGAATGTGAAGTAGACCGGCAACTAATCAGTGACCCGAAAATTGGGGCCACAACATCATCAGAGATCCATGCCTGATTCATCTTGATGAAAGTCAAACGATCCACATTATCTGTGGAAAGCCGGATGCGTTGTCTGTAATGACTTCCCCAGCTGTGCTGAAGGTCCCGCTCCGATATGACGCTGGCTGCTGGGCAGAACAACACCTCTATGGCGTGGCGAGCGAGCTCGGGCCATTCGTCCATTTTTGGGTACCCAGAAGTCTATTTGGGGCCGGAACATATCCAAAAACATCGGTGTTGAGACGCAGATAGTCGTGCACCATGATCTAAGCTGGTCTCTGTGTGTTGGATTTTGGGGCCCTGCATTGCATGCATTTTTGGGAAAGGGGGTAAATAAAGATTGCCAGAGGGCACCCATTAGGCTTCTGCCACCTTGCCTGCTGCTGCTGCTCCCGCTCGGCTACTTTGCACTCTACTGCTGTCCCCGTCGCTGATGTTGTTCAACCGTTACATTAGAAGAACATGAAGCAGACACAACAGATGTCTCCAGTTGATCAATCAGCAAGGTCTCCATTTCCGCCTTTTACTCTCTATTTGGGTGGGTGGAAGGAAAGTGCTGATTTTGTTTGTACCGGGGATCCAGGAGGGTGGCCACCCATAACTGTTGTTCATTTGATGGCCTTAATGCGAGGATCATGTTCGAGGAAATGGAGCAAACCAAGCACTCATGTTTAGAGATGGAGCCTTGAATTTCCCAAGCCTCTGGGTCGAGGGGCACAAACTAACTGATCTTCCTCATCTTCCTCCTCCGCCTCAAATTCGCGCCAACCTCTTTCCAAGGCAGGGACGTTGGTAACGTCGGTGTCTAGGAATACCTCCTCCTCCCGCTTCCTCCGGCACAGCTTCAACACAGCCCTGACTTTCCTGAGATGATGCACCCTGAGAGCTGATGCGCTGCCTTGCACTAGCCCTGGACCCCAACCACTGCCTAATGAAGACCGATAAAATTGAGAAACTGTGGGGCCTTGTGGATTCAACGGAGAGAAGGGCTCCGTGTCCACATCTGTGTCCGTCTCCTCTTCCGTCGCTGGCGGGACCTGATGTTTCAGAGTGTCCAACGATCGTTCCAGAACTAAGATCACCACAATGCTCATGCTGACAAGGGCAATCGCCGCATTGACCATTTTTGGGGGCGTCTTAAACTGGCAAGGAAAGGTGCAGAGCTCTTTCACCTGCCTCCCCTCTTGGTGGCTCAACACCCCGAGTTCCGCACCGCTGCTTGTCAGGCCATGTGTCACTTCGTATGCGTAATGGCATTGGGGCTGCTGCCACAATCGCTGGAGCATGTGGAGGGTGGAATTCCAGCGTGTTGCCACGTCAACAATGAGAAACGGTTGACGGGGGGCCGAGCTGACACTGCAAAAGCAGCCAGGCGAGACGAAACAGGGTGCAACGGGGGAAATGCGAAAATTAGACTTCGAGCCTTCCTCAGCAGGCAGTCCAGACCCAGATAGCGCTTTAGAAATTTCTGGACGACCAAGGTTCATGACATGTGCCAGGCAAGGGATGTGCTCCAGCCTACCAATCTTAAGGGGCCCAGCAGATTCGCCCTTAAACGCACCCCAAACCCCTTCCCGGGCAAAAGGTTCGGGCACCCACCAGACGCTCGTCCCGTTACGGAACCCTTTTTCCACACTCCAAAACCCCTGTGTGGGGAAAACTCCCTCCAAGATGTTTTTAATTTCAACACGGGCCTGATTTCTCGGGGCCCGGGAAATCCCACCAAAAAGGGAACCTTTGGGGGAAAAACCCCTGCACCAACCCGGGGTTTTTAAAAGAGCTTTCCCGAGCCAAAAGCCCCCCGGTCATGACCAGAGACATCCACCCACCCACCAGTGAGCTTCACAAGAATAAGCGCCTTTGGGCCCCTTTTTTTTACTAGTCCATGTGGTGTGGTCAGAGGGATTTTTCCCGGGACACAATGCAGCCCAAGGGCGTTTGAAATTTTAGAGGGACACGTGGCTGGCCAGGAAAGGGCCGGCTTTTCGGGAAAAAGAAATGCCTGCTCGGCACCCGGGTTTTGGGGGGCAGGCAAGGGCCATGATGTGGGAAACCCAAAAAAAAAACTTTGGGTGGTCCAAAACCAAAAAAAACGGAAAAAAAGGCCAAACAAATTTCCAAGGAAAAAAGGGCCTGGCAATGCCGAAAATTCGGGGGGCCTTTTTGGCTTGGGAGGGTTTTGGG
Source organism: Phyllomedusa bahiana (assembly GCA_025379985.1). NCBI lineage: Eukaryota > Metazoa > Chordata > Amphibia > Anura > Hylidae > Phyllomedusa > Phyllomedusa bahiana. The sequence continues at coordinate 83,941 of JAODAL010012197.1, read as the reverse complement.
TTCAAGTGTTTTTTTCCTGCTCCAAAACCCCTGTAAGACAAAGGGCCCTGGCTGCTAACTCCGCGGGTACGGTGTGCAGGTCGTCAAACTGGCGGAAGGAAAAAGGGGTGGGAAAGGGTCTCGGGTGCTGCTGGGGGGAAACTGCTGGGCGACGGGGGAAGGGCTGAAGCGGGGGAGGCGATCCCTGATCATAAACTAGAGAACTTTTGGGCACTGAGGAACGCTTGGGGTGGCGGAGGGGGATGAGGCGGGGGAAAGGGGGGTTTTACAGAGGGTTTGGAGGCCCGGCGTCGGCCGGGGGCCCTTTTTTTGGCCAATTGTTGCCTCCATTCAATTTTTTTGGGCTTTCGCTGAAATGTGACTAGAAAGGGTTGGGGGGGTTAAAACCACCAAAGGGTTTCCCCCTTGCCTCTACTTATGCTTTTAGGGAAAAGGGCGGTATATGACATCGCGGGGTGAATCAGGGGCTTGCTCAAAAAAGGGGGCCCAGGTTTGGGAGGGTTTGGGGGACCTTTTTGACGGGGAAAACGAGGAGCGGGGTTTTTTTCCCGACCTTGGCTGGGGAATCATAACAGCGGACTTCTGCGACCCCCCCCTCTCCCCTTTTTTAGGAGGGCCCATACTGACCTACCCCCCACGTCTTCCCCTCGTCCAGTGATTTAAGCGCTCCCAAAACAAATTAGCTGAAAAGACCCCCTTGGATCCGCAATGTTTGTCATCATCATCATCAAAGGGAAAAGAAAATGGCGGACGGGGAGCACCAAAATGGATTAAAACAGGGCTCTTTATTTTCCCCAAAGGGACAAAATGCAAAGTTTTAGCCCTCATGTTTTGGCCCCTTTCTCCCAAACAGCAAAAAATCACAAAAATTTAAAAAAGGGACACAAATAATTTAAATTTCAAGCTCCTCCCACTACTTTAAACCAATAATGTGTTTTTAATATAGTTATTAATCAAACAACCAAGGGATGTCATCATCATCAACAAGGGGACTTTTGTCGTCCGGAAAATTCTGCATCCGAAGCTGCGGGCTACAAGCAAGAGGGACGCAAACGTTGCCGACCGCCCCGGGATTTTTGCCGATTGACCGGCTTCCTTCTCCTCCTCTGATGCATCAGTAACTGGCGTCAGAGCAGAGAAAATCATCCTCCTTTGGCCTCTTGATCTTTTAAAACATGCTTCTGACCCCAACCGCATTTGGTCATCAAAGAGGTCTTCAGAAAATGGATTATCCACAGTGGTGGGTACACAGTTAAACATTTGGCTGCCTTCACTCTTGTTGGATGGATTAAAGATGCTGATTATGACATTTGTGGCTGGACTGGGGAAGGACGGGGGGTAAGACTGCTGGATGCAGGTTGCATTAACCCCCGAAGGAAGTTTGGGCGACGCTGTTCGTTTACTGAGATTCACAGGGCCCTGACCCAGCGATGACAGGCCAGACGGTCCTGCAACCGACGATCCTGGCATGCGTTTGTCGCCAGCACTGGAAGGAGCACCTTCTCTCGTACCTCTACCTCCATGTCCTACCCCCCTCTTTGCTCGCTTACCACCTGAATTTCGCTCCATGTTCGAAATAAAAAATTGAGAAGGTATGGAAGAGTTTTGGAAAGTCTCTTATTAAAAGACGGCAAATCACAGCTATTCTCAAATAAAAAAAAAATTTGCGGGATTAAAATTAAACTGCAAGGGGGCTCTATAACAAGCGTGCCTGCGCCAAAGTGAAAAAAAACACGATTCTGAAATGTATACGATAATAAAAGGTATTTTTGGCACCTATCAATTCACCTGTGGTGACTACTAAATTGCTGTATTCAAATTTAACTACAAAGTAGCTCTATGAACAAAGCTGACTGACCAAAAGTGAAAAAAAACACCTTCTGAAATTATACGGATAATAAAGGTATTTTTGGCCCCTTTTTCAATTCACCTGGGGTTGACTAAAAAAATTGCTGATTAACATTTAATGCAAGGTGCCTCAAGAACAAAGCTGTAGGGCCCAAAGGGAAAAAAACATATCTGAATGTATTCGGAAATAAAAAGTATTTTTTGGGGACCTATCAACCTGTGCTGACTAAAAAATTGCGGGATTCTAATTTTAAGCAAGGGGCTATATCAACAAAGGGAATGGGAAAATTGAAAAAGAAACACCTACTGAAATGATACTAAATAAAAGGGGATTTTGCCCCAAAAAGCCCCTGCATTACTAGAAAAGATGGTATCCAAAAAATTCAGGCGCCCCAAAACCAGGGGAAAAATTTCAATAAAAAACTGTTAATAAAAAAACTATTTCAGGCAATGTCTACACTAATTTGGTGAACTTTATCCAGTATCTTTTTTAGAGCTTGTCGGTTCGCCCGCCCCCCCTTCCCCCCCCTCCCCCCCCTGACTTTACAGCGGTAATGCTCCTTTAAAAAATTTTTACCTAAAACATAAAATCTTAAAATTTGATTAATAAGTTAAAAGGATCACAGCTAACAGTAACCTTTCTCTGTGAAGAAAAAGTTTTGCGAGCTGTTTGGCACAGGCAGAGCCAAAACCCCACGCATGAGACGTGACAGACATGACTTAACAAAGGGCTGTTCAGTAAAAAGAGTCATGTGATTTTTCCAGCCAATCCCCAACCCTACACTCCCCGTCATGCCTCGCCCAAACAACTCACCCTGCTCTATTCGTAAGCTGATTTGCTGGCCCCCAAAAGACAGGAAGCGCCGAAAAGGCGCGATATTTAATAGATGATGCACAGATTTTAAACCCAAATTATCGCATGATCTAAAAATTAATCAACATAAAAACTGTGCCGATTTCAACTTTGTCGATAATAATCGCTCAACACTACTATTTAATACCGCGTCATAGTTCATATGACAAGGTTTTTACGCATGTTTTATGCTCTTATTTTCAGCACTGGCAAATAAGTGACATATCAATAATTGAGGTGGTTTCCACATGTAAAATGTCCATAAGAATCAATGTAGAGATTCAAAACCTCATCTGCACACGTAGCACGTTCTTGATGTGGATCTGCGCCCAAAATTGCCCTGGCAATTTATTTGTATTGGTGCTTCAGAAAGAAAACAGGACTGAAAAATCCACTTTCAAAACCTCATCAATCCTTGTCAAAAACTGCTGCATATGAGGCAGTTTTCAGACAAGCATTTGAAATTGATTTGGACACTGAAACTTAAGTGTCCAAATCAGTTGTGTAAACATTAGTGATGAGCAATTACGTCGACTATCGTCATCGGGTCGATAGTCGATATCGGCAATTATCAAGACGATTTCCGATAGTCGATAATAGATATCGCCGAAGACTATTAAAGAGTCTAATGGAGAGAACAACAAGCCTACATTCATACACCCAAACAGGGCTGGAGAAGCTGGAATTATCATCCACAACAGTCAAATGGGATACGTGCTAACATCTAGTTAACACACTTAGTTATAAAAGCCACAGAAAAAAAGTCACTCACCATTCACTAACCCTGACTAGTACCCACAGCCTACCCATAACAGCATCACCCACAAATGTAAAAGGTCCTGAGGCATGTAATGATTTGAAGCAACATTTTACTTCGAACGGACATTGAAATCCCTGTCCAGAATGCAGCATGACCCCAAAACCCACTGCATGACCCCCAGATTAAAAAGGCCCGAAAAAGAGTCTTTCAACCACCATTTTTAGTTTCATTGGACATAACAAATTACCTGTCCCTGGGCCACAGCAATGAGCCCCAAACCTGCATGACCCCCATAATTAAAAGTGTCGGACAAAGGAGTCTTTGAACCACCATTTTAGTTTGAAACAGGACATTGACTACACCTGACCCCTGGATGCAATGTGACCAATAAAGCTGTCCAGACTCCACAGATTAATAAGTGCCTGGAAAAAAGGAGTCTTTGAACCACCATTTTTTAGTTGAACTGGACATTGACTAAACCTGTCCTGGGCCACAACATTACCCCAAACCTGCATGACCCCCAATTTAAAAAGTGCCAGACAAGAAGTCTTTGAACCACCATTTTAGTTGAACTGGACATTGACTAACCTGTCCTTGACTGAGTATGACCATTAAACCTGTCCTGACACCACATATTAATATCCGGAAAAGGAGTCTTTTGAACCACCATTTTAGTTGAACAGGACTGACCTAAACCGTGTCCTGTGAAACCTACAACAGATTCAAGTCTTCCTGTACACCTCCCTAGTACAATTCAGAGAATATTTGTATCAGCAATTTGTACAGCCAGTTTTTTAGTAGTTAATTTCTAGAAAACACATTTTTTAAATAGATGGAATCCCACCCACGTCTTTGGTATCTTTTTTAAATTGTTTTAAATGGGGTTGTCTCATACCGGGAGTGAAAAGCTATTTTAAAGATCTTGCAAAAACAAGTCATTTTGCAATATTTCCATTAACAGGTCCAAACCAAATTCCTGTTTTTGACAGCCCCCTCACCCTTGACCCCACTTTTGAAAATTTGGGTGAAAAATTTTTAAACCAATTTTTGTCCTGTTAAAAAAAAACCCAAAAAATTTTTTTTTAAAAAAAAAGGGGAAAAACCCTTTTGTAGTTATTAGCGCATTTCCAGAAAAAATGCCCCCAAAAATTCAAAACAATTAACCCTTTTAAAAGGCCCCACTTTTGAAAATTTGGGAAAAAAAGAAAAAAAAAATGTTTCCCTTTTGTTTAAAAAAAAAACCACTTTTTTTTAGAAATTAGAACCTGTTCAAAAAAAAATTCCCGCCATTTTTTAAAAGGAAAAAAGCAAAAAACCCAAAAAAAATTAAAAAATTGATGAAACCTCCCCTTTAAAAAACCCCCCCTTTTAAAAATTTTTGGGGGAAAAATTTCCATTTTTAAAAAGAAAGCCAGATTTCTTTCCAAAGGCCCAAAAAAAATTTAAAAAAGTTTTCCCCCTTTTTCCACGGGCCCCAAAACCATAAAAACCTCAAAAACTTTAAAAACCAATCAAAAAAATCAAAAGAAAAAAGAGAAAAGGGGAAATACGGTTTTGCATAAAAACCTTGGTGTTTTTTTACATTCTCCACACCCAAAACCACAAAAGATCTTTTTGGAGGAAATAAAAATTGCAGAGAAAAATGAACTTTTTAAAAAAAACTTTTTTCAAAGGACCTTTCCCCTTTATGAAGAGGAATTTTAATAGCCCAAACAAAATGGGTTGACCTGGGAAAATTTGGGGGTCAAAAACCATCATAAACCCAAATCCCTGATTCATTTTTGATGAATGTAAAAACAACCCAAAAAAAAACGGAAAGCCTTTGCGTTTTCTGTAATAAATTCCTCCACGTGCTGAAGGCCCGCCAGATATAAACATGGTTTGCGGGCAGGACAAACCTCTAGGGTTGGGGGCCGAAGCAGGGGCCCATTCATCCTTTTTGGATACCCAGAAGTCGATTGGTCCAAACACATCCAAAAACATCGGTGTTGGACGCAATAGCCCTGCACCATAAATTTTTAAGCTGGCTCTGTGTGTTGGTTTGTGGGCCCGGGAAATTACATGCTTGGGGGTGGAAAATAAAAAATTCCCAAAGGGGTCACCCATTGGGCCCTTCCCTTGCCACATTGCCTCTGCTGCGGCTATTTTGGCACTCTTCGCGTCACCTCCTGTGTTTTTTCCCCCCCCTGCCCATTTGAAGAACGTGAAGCAGACGCAACAGATGTCCCAAATTTTGACAATCAGCAAGGCTCCTTTTCCCTGCATTTTCCCTTTTTGGGGTGGGGGGAAAGGAAAGTGTTTGAGTTTTGTTTTGTCCCGGGGACCCCCGGGAGGTTTGGCCCCCCCAGAAACTGTTGTTCTTTTGAGGGCCTTAAGGGCGAGGTTTCATTTTAAAGGAAAATTTGGAGAAACCAACACTAATGGGAAGAGGGAGCCTTGTTTTCCCCAAGCCTCTGGGTGGGGGGGCACAAACCAAACTGACCCTGCCAAATCTTTTTCCCTTTTTCCCCCGCCTAAAGTTCGGCCAACCTCTTTCCAAGGTAAGGGACGTCGGAAACTCGGTGCCCCCGGGAATATCCCCTTTTCCTCCTCCCACCCCTTCAACACACCCCTGACTTGCCTGAGCTGATGCCCCCTGATAGCTGAGCCCCTGCGGGCACTACCCCTTGGATCCCAACCACCCCTTTAAATAAGACCGATAAAATTGTAAAACTGTGGGGCCTTGGGTTTTTCAACGGGAAAAAAGGCCCGGGTCACCCTCTTTTTCCCCGTCTCCTCCCCCGCGCGGGGGGACTTTAGTTTCAGAGTGCCCCAACATCACCACAAAGCTCATGCTGAAAAGGGCATTGCCCCGCACAAAACCATTTTAGGGGCTTTTTTCAAAACGGAAATTTAAGGGGAAAGAGCCTTTCACCGCCTCCACTCTCGGGGGCCAAAACCCCCCGAGGCCCCGAAACCGCTGCTTGTCGGGCCAAATGTTCACTTCGTACTGAAAAAGGGCATTGCTCACTGCCAAAATCGCTGGAGCTTTGGAGGGGGGAACCAGGGGTTTTCCACGCAACAATTAGACGGTTTTTACGGGGGGCCACTGACGTTTCAACGCAGCCAGGGGGGACGAAGCAGGGTGCAAATGGGGGAAAGTCAAACCAGACCCGAGTCTTACCCCAGCGGAAGTCCGGGGTACCCGTTTTAAAAAATTTCGGGACGATGATTTTCATGACATGTGCCAGGAAAGGGATATGCCCCCCACCCAAACCATATTTTTCCCCGGGGGTCAATTGACTTCCCCCAGAAACAAAATGAAAAGGATGAAAAGGGGCCCGGGCCATGGCGGGGACGTTTTTCCCTGGCCAAAAAATTTTCCTCCCGGGCATTTTTTTTGAATTTGGGGCAGGAAAAGGGCCATGACGAGGCAAACCCATATTTTTCCCCACCAGCCCGGAAAGGCAACACCCCCAAAAGGGGCCAAAAGCCGGGCAATACCGACTTTTCCCGGGCCTTTTGGCTTTGGAGGGTTTTTGGGTTAAAAGTGTTTTTTTTCTCCCAAAACCGGAAGACAGAGGGCTGACTGCTAAACTTCCGCTTTTAAGGGCATCCCGGGTTCGACAAACTGGGGGAAAGGGAGAAGGTGTGGGAAAGGGGTCCTGGTGTGTTTGGGGGTACTGGGGCGACGGTGGAGGCTGAAGCGGAGGCTAAACCCTGATCATGACAGAGACAGGGGCATTGGGGAACGCTTGGGGGTGGCGGGGGAAAGGGAAAGGGGGAGACAGAGGGGTGACAGGGGTTGGAACCCCCGGAAATCGGTGTGGCCCTTTTTTTGGCCAAGTTTGCCTCCATTTCAACCATGCTTTCCGGGAAAAGTACTAGACATTTGGGTTTTGGGGTTTAAACACCAAAAAATTTCTTGCCTCTACTGATGCTTTTAAAGGGCAAAGGGGATATGAAATCCCGGGGTAAATTTAAAAGGGGCCCGGGCCAAAGAAGGCCAAGGTTTGAGAGGTCCGGGGGACCTTTTGAAGGCATAAGCGGGGAGGGGGTTTTTCCCCCGCTGACCGGGCTGGGGGAAAATTTATTTCAGCACTTCTGTGACCCCCCTCTCCCTTTTTGAGGGGGGACCCGTACGACACTACTCCCAACGTCTTCCTCCTCTCCAATTGATGAAGCCCCCGAAAAGGCTTTTTCTGTTTAAAAAGGGCCCCCACGTTGGATCCGCAATTTTTGTCATCATCTAAATTTCATCATCAACACGGTGATTTGGGGTTTTTCCGACTTTTCTCATCCGGGGAGCTGCGGGCAAACAAGCAAGGGGCACGGGCCAGGTTTTCCCGGGACCGCCCGGTTTTTTTCCCAATTCCCGGGCCTTCCTTCTCCTCCTTTTATGGCTTTCAGTAATTTGCGTCAGGGGGCAGAAAAAATCATCCTCCTTGCCTCTTATTTTTTAAACATGTTTCCCACCCCAACCGTTTTTTTGTAAACAAAGAGGCCCCTTTCAAAAAAAGGATTATCCACAGGGGTGGGTACACGATTTGGGACTTTTGGGCCCTGCCTTCGTTTCATGTTGGACGGATGCTGATGATGCTAAAGGACGACATTTGTGGCCGTGATTTGGGGGGACAAAGGGGAAAGACGCGGGTTTCAGGTTCTTTAAACCACGAAGAACGGGAATTGGCGCCCGCTGTTTTTTCCCGAAAATTCACAGGGGCCCGCCCCCCAGCGATGACGGGCCCTACGGCCCAAAAAACCGACGACCCAACTGGCTTGCGTGTTTTGCCAGCACAAAAAAGGGGGCACCTTCCCCTTTTACCTCCCCTTTCCATTTTCCTACCCCCCTTTTTGCTCGCTTTAAACCCCCCCATTTCGCTCCAAAGTTCAGAAATATAAAAAATTGAGAAGGTAAGGGAAAAAGTTTTGGAAAATCTCTTATTAAAAGACGGCAAAAACACAGAATTTCTTTAAAACCCTCTAATTTCCCAAAGCCAATAGGATTAGAAACTTTTTAAAGTTTCTTTCGAATACCCCGTAAATGCGGGCCCGGTGGGTAAAACCGGGAAGAAAAAATCCCAAAAGTGATCCTCCTTCAGTCCCAGGGATTTCAAAAGCCCAGTAAAGGGCTAGGAATTTATAGTTTTTTTAACAAAAAATCATACAATGCGCTTCTCCCCCAAACTGAGATTCAAAGAGCCCAATAAAAAAAGGCCCAAAAAACACAGAAAAAAAAAATTGTGTTTTTTTCAGCAATGACAAACCCAGAAAACTGCTCGGGAAAATTTTCCCTACCCAAAGTCTATTTTTAAAAATAGGGCCCACCCCCATGCAAACAGCTAATTAAAAACCCATAACGGGTAAAAGTTTTTTTAACACCTATCAAATACACCTGCGGTGATAAAAAATTGCTTTTTTTAAAAATTTAAGTGCAGGGGCTCTATGGCAAAGCGGGGCCCGCCAAAGGAAAAAAAAAACCCTATCTAAAATGTATACGGAAAATAAAAGTGGAGTTTTGCACCTACACATACCCCTGGGGTGACTAAAAAAAATTGCTGTATTCAAATTTAATTCAGGCTCACAACATACAAGTATATTTCACCAAAAAAAACTGGCCAAAAAAAAAGTGTTAAAAAAAAAACCCTTTGCAATGCGGGGGGTCTAAAAAAAAATCTGGGCGGCACCAAATCCACCCCCTTTAAAAAGAGCTGTCGTCTGTGTTCGCCCGCACCCCTGCCACCCCCCCAACACCCCCCCCCCCCCCCCAGGTTTTTCAGGGGGTAGATGCTCCCTTTAAATTTTCCCCTAAGTAACTAATTTTTCGCAAACTCTAATCTCCCCTAAGTTCAAATGTTCACAGCAAAAAGGGCATAGATGTCTGTTGAACAAAGAAACAGTTTCGCTGAGCTTTTTTGAGAGAGACTGAGCACACGTCCCGCCTTATAAACACGACACACACTGACAGTAAGGAAGGGCTTTTTTATGTAAAACGAGGTCATGGTTTTTTTTCCCAACCAATCGCCCTACCACCCCAGTCTGACGTCGCACACCCAGTCACCCTGTTCTATTCTGTAAGCTGATTAGCGGGCCGCCAAAATGAGGGGAACCTAAAAAATGGCGTGATATTAAATAGACTATGCGCAATTTTCATAAATTATCGGGTGACGAAAAATCCGAAGCAACATAAAAACCGTGCCGATTTAACTTTGTCGATAAAAACGCTCAAACTATAAACCCCTTTGAGCTTATCGATTTTGGGTTTTTTTGGCATGGATTCCGCCCCCAAAAACACGTAAAAGTCGCTCTAAGTTAATTTTCATTGATTCCTATGAAAAACACGTCATGTGAACTACACATGTTTTCAGTGCTTATTTAGGTGCTTTTTTCAGCACTGAAAATATAGTGACATATCAGTTCTTGAGGAACATGTTTTTGGATGTGCATTCACACCAAAAAAAAACAAATTTGAAATAAAAAATTTTTTTTTTTTTCCCTAAACGCACGCTTAAAAGTCTCATCAAATCCTTGACTGAAAACTGCTGCATATGAGGCCCAAGTGGCACCCCAGAACGGGCGACATGATGATATCATGCCACCCACTCCAGATTCAAAGTCAAGCTTTCAGCAGGAGGACAGGGGAGAGGTGAGTATACATAGTTATATAGTTTGTCTGTCTTTTTTCGGCCTTACATCCATCAAGTTCAGCCTATTTTCCTGTAATTTAATCCGGGGGAAAGGGCAAAACCCCCATGACTAGGAGTAAAATTGTCCTTTTTTTTAGGAAAAAATTCCTTCCCGATCCAATCTCGCAATCAAAATTGAATCCCTGGATCAAAAACCCTTCTCCAGAATCCCAGTCACTATAACTTGTTATATTATTAAATCTAGAAAATGTATCCAGACCCTCCTCCCGAGTCCTAGTTACTATAACTTGTTATATTGTTTCTCTAGAAATGCATCCAGACCCTTTTTGAACTCTATTAGTGAATTCATCATGACAAGTTCCTCTAGAAGAGAGTTCCACACTGCTCTTACAGTAAAGAATCCCTTTCTATGTGTATGCAGAAATGTTCTTTCCTCTTGGGATAGAGGATGCCCCCTAGTTGTCTATATAGTCCTGGGTATAAATAGATCCAGAGAAAGATCTCTATATTGACCTTCAAAATATTAAACATATGTCTCCCAAACCAGTTTTTTTCCCCTAAACAAATTAAATCTAATTTGCTAACTTTTTGGGGATTGCAGCCACCCGTCCCTTTTTTTATTTTTTTTTTTTTTTCCGCTAGTGATGAGCGAACCCAAAAATTCGAGTTTGGGCAACTTTCGAACTTAGAGTAAGTTGGGGGAATTGATTCTAACGAAGTGGAATTTGTTTAAATTTCAGGAAAACTTCGTATCTGAACGAAATCGAAGTTTTTGGGGGTTCGGGGTTGAACGAATGTTTTTGATTGATAAAAAGGCTGGAGCACATGGCTTTTTCATGGGGCAGAAACTCTGGGGGAAGATACTGCCCACATACATGGGAGGATGAAGCCAAACAGGACCGTGGGATTCGGACTCACCGCACTATAAACCGGGCGCGACGCGGGAGCCATACCGCCCACTGTACTATTAGCGAAGGGCTGCCATGGCTGCTTAAAACAGCTGATTTCTAAAGAAACCATTTTATACAGCGATTTTTTGGGGGGGGTTCAGCTTGTCTCAGAACTGCTTCTCTTAACGTTCTATTTTTCTGTTTTGTGGGGGGATTGGATCTGAAGTCCGTGTGGGTCCAGTGCAGCTGCATATACATTTTAATACATCTCTCACAGCACATTTAAAATCCAAGGTGATCTAACCTGTTCCTGTTGATTCATTTAAAGAAACAGCTTTTACAAAAAAACCCCCCAACCCCTTTTTTTGGCTGCTCAATTTTTTTGGCAATTTACATCCAGGGGTTAATTAAGCGTTGTTCTGCTGCGTGGGACAAAAGAAACGTTTATTTTACCGCCAAAAAATACATTTTTCCTGTAGCTAATTACAACGAAGGTTAAATTTCAAGTTTTTTCCTTTTTTGTACGTAGAAAACACCCATTTAACACGCTACAAAGTCGTTGTTTTTGGTTGTCAATTCTTTTGGCAATTTACATCCAGGGGGGTTTAAATTTAAACGTTGTTTTGCAGTTTTACTCATAAAAGAAACTTTTTTTTTCACTGCCCCAGAAGAAATTCTGTAGCATAATTTATTCCAAGGTTTAATTAAACCCGTTTTGTGCTTTTATATTCAGCAAAAAACACAGTTTTTAAACCACATACAATAAATTTTTTTGTGCCCCTTTGTGGGCGCAATTTATGTCCAAGGGGTTTCCCAACTTCTTAGTGGGTTCATTTTGGGGTCAAATAAAGGGTGTGTATTTATCATATACAGAATCTTCATCAAAAAGGTCTGTACATTTTAGAACAAACAGTATGTCAGACAGGAGGGGGGAGCTCTCCATCTGGAGTGGCAGAGGCACAAACATTCCAGGGCGGCCCCGGTCGCAGCAGGGGTACTCGGGGAGGCCCACAACCCGATTCATTTTAGCGGCTGTTGTTGTTTACAACCCAAAAGGTTTTTGATTGGTTTTATAGGCATCCACTTGCTCCCAGATGATATCTGCAACCCCCGCCCAAAAGTCGGTGGGAACTCGCACAACCCTTAGTTGGGGATGGCCCCGGGGGCGGGTCCCGCGGCCCTCACCCTTCCTCAACCCGCCTCTGTCCCATGCGGTTTTCCCCACCCAAAATCACTATGGGTCTGGGGTCAGCCCACTATATAGCGAGGGGAACAATTTGAAAGGGCAGTCAGCACTACTTGGCAGCGAAAATTGGCCCAAAATCCCCTCTTCTTTAAGTAGGCGGCAAAGTATAGATTGGGGGAGTGGCAGGGGGTTCATGTTGTGAGGGGTCACCTCTGATACCAAGACCGGTGAGAGGACAGCATGACGATGAAAACAAATAGATGATGATGATGTAGCCGACCCCACTTGGGACCGGGGGAGGCGGGCTTTTCAACGCAGGGGAAAAAGGGCGTCAGTTGCCGTCAGGCAGCGGCGCAGCCAGCAAGTGGTTTGTGTGGCCGTGAGTCAGCAGGGTAGCAGCAGTGTAAGGTCGGGAGCCAATAAAGTAGCGGCACAGGGGCTAAGCGAGGCAGCAGTAGTCACTCAGTTTGGAGTGTTGGCAGTAAAATCCGATACTCAGCGGTGTGGCAGTTCTTTGCTAAGACACCGGAGGAGCCGAATATGGGTATATTAAATCTGTAGGCAGAAAGTGAAGCATGGCCAGGGAGCTAACGTTGGCACCACGGCCCTGCTCAACACATGCACGTCCCCATCCGGTGGCCTGGGAGAAACGTGGCTCAGATGTGGTGGTCCATCATGCCGCCGCAGCAACAGCAGCAGCGCCCAGAGGCACGCATGCCATTGCAGCCAGACAGGCTCCACAACCACTGCAGAAGGTAGATGAATCACATTTACATCATCTCCCGGTCCAGATGCTCCAGCTCCTCATGGCGCAAGCAGTCGTTCAGCGAGGCGATTGCAAAGAGACAACAGTATGCGTCCAACCATCCTAAGGTGCAGCAGCTGACCGTGCTCCTGTTCAAGTTGTTGGTGCTGCAGTCCCTCCCTTTCCAAATGGCGGACTCTGCTCCATTCAGAGAACTTCTGGCTTGTGCCGAGATGGAGAGTTGCAAGCCATAATTTCTTTTCCAAAAGGCAGTACCAACAGTTCATAAATATGTAGAACAGAAGGTGGGCCAGTCCTTGAGCTTATTGGTTTGTTCCAAGGTGCACGGCAGCACGGGCGTGTGGAGCTGTAACTACGGTCAGGGCCAGTACATGTCCTTTACGGCCCACTGGGTGAATGTGCTTCCGGCCTAGGCACACCAACAACTTGGACAGGAGACGCCGCTTTCTCCTCCACGTTGTCAAACTGCGGCTCCTGCGCCAATGTCCGCCTCCTCCTCCTCCACCACCACCACCCCCATCTCAGCCTCCACAAGTACTGCTCCATCATACCACATGTGTAGGGCACAGCGGTGTCACGCAGTTCACACCTGGCTTGCCTCGCGAACGAAGTCACACAGGAGGAACTGCTCCGCTTCATGCAGCAAGAAATCGATGTGTGGCTTTCTCTGCGCCAACTGGAAATCGGAACCATGGTGATGGACAATGGGAGGAACATGGTGTCCGCGCTGCACCGAGGAGGGATGGTCCATGGCGCACGTGTTCAATCTGATTGTGAAAAGGGTCCTGAAGTCTTCCACCGATCTTCAGAAGATTCTGAAAATGGCCAGGAAACTGTGCTTGCACTTCATCCATTCCTACAAAGCCAGGAACACCCTCCTCGAGTTGCAGTGGCAGAACGGTCTCCCCCAACACACTCTGATATGCGATTTTTCCACCCGTTGGAATTCCAGCCTGCACATGTTGGAATGACTGTATGAACAGAGAAAGGCCATTAACGATTTTTTGATGATCCAGGCGGACAAGAGTACTCCCCTATGTAACTTTGATGTCAGCCAGTGGCAGCTCATGCGTGACACCTGCCATTTGTTGAGGCCACGTTATTTGTCAGTCGCCAGGACTACGGGATGAATAACGTCATTCCACTGCTTCATGTTCCTGAACAGATCTGAAAAATCTGTCTGGGCAGGGACTGGAGAAGTGGCGACTACATCCGCGGGCCACATGAGTCCGGTGGGACTGAAATGGAGGAGGAGGACATTGGAGCAGAAGCATTGTCTGGTGAAATGAGTGGATTTTCTACCCAGGTGACAAGAGAGGGGGAGCAGGGGCAGCTGGAGGAGGAGATGGAGATGAGGAAGACGAGGCAGATGACCCGCAAGCCACCGTGGCAGTATACAGTGGAGATGGAGGCAGGGAGCCCCTCGGAGACACTTGTGCAGATGGCCCGAAGCATGCTGATTTTGCCTGGCTAGTGACAGCCGAATAGTCAGCATCCGGCAGAGGATGACTTCTGGCTCTCCACCCTCGCTACCGGTCCAAAATGGGAGCCTTTTTCCCAGCTATTGAGAGGGAGGACAAACTCAAATACTATAGGGAAATCCTCAGTAGTCAGTTGGCTGCTGCCTATGTGCAGTATCATCCCTCCTCTGACAGGTCTGACCGGGGGGGTTCCTCAGCACTCACGTACTACTGCCGCGGCTGCTGGGGGAAGGTGGAGGGGTAGGAGCAGTACCAGCTCCATCAGCAGCAACCTAAGTCTTGAGTCACTGATGAGCAGCTTCCTTCACCCGCCTAGTGAGGAGGGCAGTCGCCAGCAGCAGCAGCAGGACCTGGAGCAGACCCTGAACCAACAGGTGGTGGCCTACTTGGACAGCACTCTGCCACCCCAGTTAGAAGATCCGCTGGACTACTGGGCAGCCAAACTGGATGTGTGGCCGCAACTTGCCGAGTTTGCAGTGGAGAAGCTGTCCTGCCCGGCCAGTAGTGTGGCATCAGAGCGGGTGTTCAGTGCGGCGGGGGCCATCGTTACCCCAAGGAGAACCCGCTTGTCCACGGGAAAGGTGGAACGACTGACCTTGGTCAAGATGAATCAGGCGTGGATCGGCCAGGATTTCCACACACCAATGCCTTAGGCGTCATGGCTGATGTAGTCACCCAAACTGTGAGAAATGAGTCTGGGTTCAAACTACCTGCCTCAGCCACTATTCTGATGCCGCCACCCGCCTGATGCCACACATCTGCTGACAATTTCTCCATCTGCCACCAACCATCTTTACCAGGGACTGGTATTGCCACCCACCTCCACACTGTCATTGTGCCACTTTATGACCTCATGCTGCTGCTGTTGCTGGTGCCGTGACATCCACACTGTGTCATTGTGCCACTCTCTGACCTTATGCTGTTGCTCCTGCCGCCGTCACCTAACTCTCTGTCATTGTGCAGCTCTGTGGCCTACTACTGTTTTTGCCACCTCCAGAAAGTCATTGTGCCACTGTCTGACCTCATGCTGCTGCTGCCGTCACCTCCACTCTCTGTCATTGTGCCACTCTGTGGCCTACTCCAGTTTTTGCCACCTCCAGAATGTCATTGTGCCACTGTCTGACCTCATGCTGCTGTTGTGGCTGCTGCTGTGACCTCCACACTCTGTCACTGATGTTGCCACCTGAGCCCTCAGCTTGTTTTTCTCCCAGCTGTCGCTGCCATGACTTTATCAGGCTACATTCCTCCTTCAGTTTTTTGGTCAGTTTTGCCCTCTTAAGTGCCCAGGGAATTTTATAGTGAAGCGATTCTAAAAGCGGCGGCAGTCATGTGCGTGTCATACTAAAACACAACATTGTATGAAGACCAAACCAAGCTCCCTCTGCATATTTAAGCATGGCACAACGTTCTACAGCACCCTGCAGGCTCTGTGCAGCCTGGAAATAGCTGTTTTTTAACGTGATTTGTCCCGAAGTAATTCAGACCGAAGTTATTTTTGTCGGGAAATTTGGCAAAGTGAGCGAACCGAATTTTTGAGAAATTCGCCCATCTCTAACTTAGAGGCGCTCGGTTCGAAGTTCGAGTCGAACTCAAACCCCATAAAAGTCAACGAGATAAGATGTTCAGGTTAATTTTTATACCTATGCAGGGGAAGAAGAATGGAGATGCTGTAATTATCATCCATAACAGTAAACTGGATACGTGAAACAACTTAGTGAAGAAAATTTGGCTCTAAGAGTGATAGGAAAAAATTCAGAGGCTAAAATACTAAATTCCTTTCAATGGCTGAAAAGAGGAAGACAGCTTGCAAGCAGGGGTGTAGCAATAGGAGGTGCAATGGTAGCATCTTCTACGGGGCTAAAAAGCCCCTTTCACACATAAGACGCCGGTATTGAAAATGGCACATAAGTGGCACGAGCCCCATTTCACTTTTTGCACCAGGGCCCAAAAACTAAAACTTACACCTCTGCAGGCTGGACTAGATTAGATGACAGTACCATTGGTGGCAGCGAGAACATGGCAATGAGGAACAGCCAGCTTCTGGTTCGACTAGATTAGAACACAGTACCATTGGTGGCAACGAGAACATGGCATACACAATTGGGAAAGTCAGGCCTTCTACATCCTTTGGCAAGTAAGGCTCTGTGTCCGCCTCGTCCTCCATCACTGCGGGGACCTGCTGCTGCAGAATGCTAGAACTTGTTCCAGTAAAAATATAACCACAATGGTCATTCTGACAATGCCATCATCCTGACTGAGCGTTTTGGTGGCCTCTTCAAAACTGCCAAGGATGGTGTAGAGATCCTTCACCTGCCTCCACTCTCTATGGGTCAACACCCCAAGTTCCACATCACTGCTAGTCAGGCCATGCGACATTTCATATTGCAAAATGGCATTAGGCTGCTGCCACAATTGCTGGAGCATGTAGAGGGTGGAATTCCAGCGTGTTGCCATCACATATCAGATGGTAGACGGGGAGGCCCAGATAATGCTGCAATGCTGCCAGTCGTGCCAGAGAAGGGTGCGGACTTCGAAAGTGTGAGCTAAGATTGCAAGCTTTCCTCAGCACAGTCAAGACCTGGCTAGTGCTTGATAAATTTCTGCACAACCAGGTTCATGATGTGTGCCAGGCAAGGGATGTGCACAAGTCTACCGTTCCTAAGGACTACAAGGAGATTTCTCCTGTTGTCACACACCACCTTGCCTGGCGCCAGGTTCTTAGCACCCAGCCACTGGTCGGTCCGAGTGCGCAGAGCCGTCCACAGCTCTTGACCTGTGTGTTGACAGTCTCCAAGACTAGTGATGAGCGATTGTGTCAACTAACGTTATCGATAGTCGATATTGGCAATTATCATGACGATATTTGATAGTCGATAACAGATTATCACCAATGACAATTAAAGTCTATAGGAGAGGAACACCACCTTCATTCTTACACCCAAACAGGGGTGGAGAAGCTGGAATTAACATCCCCAACAGTAAACTGGATATGTGCTACATCTTAGGCAAGACAATTAGGCAACAAGAGTCACAGAAAAAAAACTCACATACTATTCACCATCCCTGACTTGTACCACAGCATGACCCTTAAGCCTGCATGACCCACAAATTAAAAAGTGTCAGAAGGCAGTATAATTTGAACTGTCATTTTACTTGAACTAGACATTTACTATCCCTGTCCTGGAACGCAGCATGACCCTTAAACCTGCATGACCCACAAATTAAAAAGTGTCAGAAGGCAGTATAATTTGAACTGTCATTTTACTTGAACTAGACATTTACTATCCCTGTCCTGGAACGCAGCATGACCCTTAAACCTGTCTGACCCACAGATTAAAAATTGCCGGAAAAAGGAGTCTTTGAACCACCATTTTAGTTGAACTGGACATGGACTATACCTGTCCTGGACCGCAGTATGACCATTAAACCTGTCTGACCCACAGATTAAAAAGTGCCAGAAGAAAGTAGTCTTTGAAGCAGTATTTTAGTGAAATGGACATGGACTATCCATATCCTGTAACGTAGCATGACCAAAAAACCCACACAGGTGCCCTTATGGACCGTCAGCAGAAAATTTTGCAATAAGAAATAAACTATATTAAAAACAACTCGTTTTCCAATACTGCTGCTGCTGGAGCTACTTGCCATTCTACTGGTGACATTCTTCCACCGTGACATTAGAATGTGAAGCAAATGAAACAGATGTCCCCAGTAGGTCAACGAGGCCTGTCTGAAAATCCTGCATTCTACTGTCAAGTGGGTTGAAGAAAATTACTGATCAAGGCGGGTGAGGCTGTAAACGTGGATCACGCAGGTTCAGCTAGCAGGGCTGGAGTAGTTGTGACTGGAAGGACGAGGAGATAAGATTGCTGGATGCAGGTTGCATTAACCACTGAAGAACAGATTGGCGACGCTGTTTGTTACGGAGATTCACAGGGCACTGACCCAGCGATGACAGGCCTGACGGTCCTGCAACCGACGATCCGCCGGCTTGCGTGTTGTCGCCAGCACTGGAAGGAGTACCTTCTCTCGTACCTCTCCCTTCCATGTCCTACACCCCATTTTGCTCGCTTACACCAGCATTTCGCTCCATGTTCAGAAAGATAAAAATTTAAAAAGGTATGGAAGAGTTTGACAGTCTCTTACTGAAAAACAGAAAATCACAGCTATTCTTAAATCCCTCTAATTTCCTAGAGCCAACTAGGATTTGAAACAGAATTGTTTCTATCGAAAACCTGTGAAATGCAGTCTGGTGGAAGAACCGTAAGACAAAATCAACAGTGTTCTTCCTTCAGTCCCAGGGATTTACAGCTGCCCAGTAGGACTAGGAATTGATAGTTTTCAACAAAATATCATACAAGTGCGTTATCTGCGCCAAACTGAGATTCACCGAGCGCAATAAAACTATTCAAAAGTCACACGGATGAGAAATTGCGTTTTTTGCAGCAATTACACATGAGAACAGTTACTAGAAAATTTCTGTATCCAAATTTAAGTACAAGGTGGCTCTTTGAAAAAAAATGGGATGCACAAAATAAAAGGTACAATTTCACCTCCGGTGCAAGGTATGCTGGCCAAAAAGTGGTAAAAAAAATTGCCATTTCAATGCAGGTTCAAAGCAGAGTCTGGGCTGCACAATATACACCCTCCTTTTCAAAGCCTGTCTGTCCTTTCGCTCCCCCACCCACTCCCCCGCGGCTGTAGAGTGCTAGATGCTGATTTAAAAGTCTGTCTAACTAAATAAGAACTGAAATTCTCTATTCTACCTATATTCTAATGTTCACAGCTAAAAACATAGTTGTCTGTATGAATAAAGAGAAGAACTGTGGCTCTGAGCTGAGCTGTATTGAGAGACACGCAGCACACGTCTTGCTCTAGTGATAGACACTGAAAGACTGATACTGAACAGAAAACACTGTTCTATGCTAATTGAGGTCATGTGATTTTTCCAGCCAATGACAACCATACACATCAGTCATGACGTCGCACAACCAGCTCACCCTGATCTATGCTCTAAGCTGATTTACTGGCCGCCAAAATGACAAAGCGCCGAAAATGGCATGATAGTAATAGATTACCTGCAGATTATTACCTAAAATATTGTGTGATCGGAAATTTACGATCAGCCTAAAAAGCATGCCGATTTCAACTTTGTCGATTATAATCGCTCATCCCTATCCAAGACCAATTAATTTCAGAATGGCCTGGTCATCCACCAAAGTCACCCTGTGAGCAGTCCGTAAGATGTAACGCCCATGACCGTGCTTACTGAGAGGCATTGCTGACCGCTCGGTATTTCTGCCGACGGACCAGGTTCCTTCTCCTCCTCTGAGGGCAACAGCGATTTGGCGTCACAGCAGACAAAATCATCCTCTTTGGCCTCTTGATGTTTTGAAATGCCTTCTGACCCCAACCGCATTGTGTCAAAGAGCTCTTCAGAATATGGATTATCTGGAGTGGTCTGTATATTGGGTTGTGACACTCGGCCCATGCTTGCTTCAGGTTGGACTGATGATGATAACGACGACATTTGTGGTGGTGACTGAGAGGAAGAGGAGGTAAAACCACTGAATGCAGGTTGTGTTAACCACTGAAGAACAGATTGGCGACTCTCTTCATTACTGAGATTTACAGGCCTGACGGTCCTGCAACTGATGATGTACTCGCTTGTGTGTTGTCCGGGGCACTTTAAGAGTGCCTTGTCTCATACCTCTCGCTCCACATCCTACGCCCCTCGTTGTTCGCTTACCACCTCTAGTTCTCTCCATGTTCAAAAGCTAAATATTAAAAAGCTAAAGATTTGGTAAGTGTCTTATGCAATACCTCTAACCCCAAAAATGCAAAAATTTAAGTTATGGGCACAGCAAATTTTCTGCAAGCAACCACTATTTGAAATTAATTTCGTTCTATAGGATATTTGCTGGCAGTGTTTTATGCAATAGCTGTACCCACAAAACAGTAAAAATGAAGTTATGGGCACTCAATTCAATTTTGAACAAGCAACCACTATTTGAAACAGATATCTTTCGATAGGAGATTTGTTAATGGTGTCTTATGCAATAGCTGTACACCCAAATCTGCTAAAATGAACTTTTGGGTGCTCAATAAAATTGTCTCCAAGCATCCACTGTTTGAAATAGATTTTTTTCTATAGGAGATTTGCTAACAGTGACTCCAACGCAATAGTGATAAATAAGTATCACTATCGCAATATTGTGAACTTTTCTTATATAATTTATATATAATAAGTCACTATCATATAGTGATATACATATATAACTTACATAACTTTACTTCAATCAGAATAAAGAATCGAAAGATGCAGCCAGCAATACAATAACTCCCTAACCATTAATGTCTATGATTCCCTAAGCTTGCTGTACACCACCCAACTAATCTAAATAGCAGCTTTTCCTGTCTAAAATTGCTGAGAAATCGTGTACCTGCATGCATGCATGAAATACAAATAACAGGGTAATGTGATTTTTGCAGCCAATGAGATCCCTACACCCTCAGCGATGACGTTTTTTTAACACCCCTCTCTGCTCTGCACTGATTGGATGGCTGCCAAAAGTGCACAAACAGCTAAAAATGAAACTAAAAATGGCGTGTCAAACGCGCATGCCGAACGAGAACTTTACCCGAACAAACTGTAAAAAGCTCGGTTCGCATTCTAAAAAAACGCCTTTGTACCTGTTCAAACTCTACTATGTCTTTCCTGTGATCTAGTGCCCAAAACGGTACACAATATTCCATGTGTGGTCTGACCAGTGACCTGTATAATGGTAGAATGATGTTCTCATCGTGTGCATCTATGCCCCTTTTAATACACCTCATGATTCTGTTTGCCTTGACTGCTGCTTCCTGACACTGGCTACTATAATTAAGTTTACTGTTCACTAGGATTCCCAAGTCCTTCTCCATGTCACTTTTTTCCAGTGTTTTTCTGTTTAACAAGTAATCGTGGAATGGATTTTTCCTTCCCATGTGCACACCCTTGCATTTGTCTGTGTTAAACCTCATCTGCCACTTCTCTGCCCAGGCCTCCAACTTATCCAGGTCCCTTTGTAATAACACATTGTCCTCTATTGTGTTGATTACTGTAAGGGTTCGGTGGATTTTCACCAGAGCCCCCCGCAAAGCGGGAGGACTTGCTGCGGCGTGAGGCTACCAGGTCGCTACCCCTGATGTGACTTTCTTGCGATGGCGGCCGGGGTACTGCGAGGTACAGAATCGGAATCCAAAGGCGTAGTCGGGGACAGGCAGGAGGTCAGGGCAGGCGGCAGAGGTTCGTGGTCAGAGACGGGCAGACGGTCAGGGCAGGCGGCAAACAGGCAAGGTCAGGAAACGTAGCGGAACGGACTGGTACACAGTAAATCAGACAGGACTTTCCAGCACTCAGAACTAGGCTAACGCACACCAACAAACTGGCAGAGAGTGCTGGGGGTGTAAACCTTAAATAGGGCAGCCGGCAATTGACCCAATTACCGGTGTACTGGCCCTTTAAATCCGGACCAGCCGTCGCGCGCGCACCCTAGGGAGCAGGTACACGTGCGGCGGCCAGGACAGGACAGGCAGTGTACACCGGAGCGTAGACGGGTAAGTGGCTGGGCGCCGGACCTGGGGTGACAGGGGGATGGTCGCGGGTAGCTGCGGCGCCCGCGCCGGACCCCCTGCGTGCAGGGGGGCGGCCGCGGGGCGCAACGGCACCCACGCCAGCCCCCATGACAATTACTTTACAGAGCTTAGTATTGTTACGGAACTTCCCAGTCTTCCACGATCAAATAATGACAACGCGTTGTGATTCTATCAAGGATGATCAGAATACATTTTATTGGATTAGTGTGTCTTTAGGCGTGTCCATTAATACAGGCGGTTACATCAAAATCCAATCTGTGATAAAAGCTATGGCATGGGCCATAGGTCTCAAACCAATTGGCACCCATAATGTATGGCTTGTGTTACTAATTATCAGATTCATTATAATATACTGACTCCACTTTCTGAGTCTTAATGATTAATCCTAGATGACACCTATCCTATATACAATGTTTGTATGTCCTTAGATTTTAGGACACTGCCCTCTTATCTATCATAAAGCAAATAGTATGCCTCCTAAAACAAATGGTGTGATGTTAAGAATAACATGTTATTTTGTACTTTTCAGAGTCAGCATTTACAAATTGTTAGAATCAGTTATTATAGCAGTCAGATTCTAGCTAAACACAAAATGGCTGACAGAAATTAAAATGGATGCTTGGAATATCAATTCCTATTTCAGTTATAATTCAATTCTACTTCAAGTATCATCTACAAAGATTGATATTTAACTATGCAATCCATGTGTAAGATCATTAATGAATATAATAAAGAGAATAGGGCCCAATACTAACCCCTGTGGTACCCTACTATTAACAGGGATCCAGTATGAGTATGTACCATTAATCACCACCCTTTGTTTCCTATCACTGAGCAACTTACTTACCCACTTGGAAACATTATCCCCCAGTCCAAGCATTCTCATTTTACTTACCAACCTTTTATGTGGCACCGTATCAAATGCTTTAGAAAAATCTAGATATAGGACATCCAATGCCTCATCCTGATCCAGTCTAGAACTAACGTCCTCATAGAAGCTGATGAGATTAATTTGACAGGACCGATCCTTCATAAATCCATGCTGGAACGGAGTTAAACATCCATTTTCAGTGAGATACTCGAGTATGGCATCTCTTAGAAAACCTTCAAACATTTTACCTACAATAGCGCTTAAACTTACCGGCCTATAGTTTCCAGGATCACCTTTTGACCCCTTTTTGAATACTGACACATTTGCCATGCCCCAATCCTTTGGGACATACCGCGTTATTATATGGTCCATAAATAATAGGAATAGGGGCTGTCTATCACATTACTTAATTGCCTTCGGACACAAGGGTGTCACCATCAAGGTCTTTTTTAATTTTCTTAAGGCGGGGCTGCACTTCTTCCTGGGTTAGACAAGAAACATTTAAGGTGGCGTTTACCTCATCTCTCTGCTCGTCAACAGGAAGGTCATTTTCCTTCCTTGTATTTTTTTTTGTAATGGGGGCCTTCTGTCTACAGCTACCTAACTAGTGTTGGGGGGGGTGAGACCATATAGACACCTAAATAACTACAGGGGGGACTCTATATGCACCTACCTAACTACTGGAGTAAGGTGACCAGATGTCCCGCTTTTGATGGGACAGTCCTGCTTTTCACCCCTGTGTCCCGCATTCCTGGCAATGCCATGGGCCCGAGCGACAACAATCTTTTCAGCTGTATGCGTCTCCTCTGGAAGCACATACAGTTGAAAGCTATTGCAGAACATAGAGTGAGAGCTCCCTGCTCTGTGGTTTACTTCAGTGGGTCACCAGCAGGCCTGCACAGCATGATGTCATACCACCTGTGTTTGAAGACAGAAAGCAATGAGTCCCTCATTAGGGCAGCAGGGGAGTGAGGAAAGTACTATTATTTTATTTTTATTTTTTTAACCCACACCTGTAATCCTGCCTACAGATTATGGGGAACATTTACCTGCCTGCAGACTATAGGATGCCTATTCCTACCTACAGACTATGAAGGACATTTACCTGCCTACAGATTATGCGGGACATTTAATTGCCTATATACTGGGAGCTGGAGATGGGCAAATTTCTCAAAAATTCGATTTGCCAAGTTCGCCGAACTTTCAGGCACAATTCTTTTTGACCCAAATTTATTAAAAAAACAGCTATTTCCTGGCTGCAGGTGTTGTAGAACATTGTGCCTTGCTCAATATACATAGGGAGCGTGGTTTGGTCTTCATACAATGCTGTGTTTTAGTCTGACATGCAGATGCCAGGCGTTGGTACTAGAATCGCTTCACACTTCACTTGTCTGGGCAGTTACAGGGTCAAAACTGACCAAATAACTGATGTGGGAACGCAGCCTAACAAGGTAATGTCAGCGCCAGCTGGAAAGAACCGAGCTGAGGGCCAAGATCCTACTATAATAATAATCTTTATTTATATAGCGCCAACATATGTCGCAGTACTTTACAATATAGAGGGTATAAGCACAGACAAACCACATATTACATTATAAAAAAAGCTACCTAAAAATCAGACACGAGGTTTGAGGGTACTGCTCGCAAGAGCTTACAATCTATTAGTATGTATGGGTGAAACGAAGGGTGACAAGTGCTTGGTTTACAATGGTCCAGCCATGTTACATAAATATGGGGTAGTATACATAAAAAAGTGGATGAACCTGCCATCATAGATGGTTATACATCTATATACAGATAAGTGTCTGTGGGTGCCAAAGTGCGTGAATTGATGAATGTGTGACAGAATTTCGTGGGTTAACAATTAAGGATCTTGGTAGGCTTGTCTAAGAAGATTAATTTTCAGAGCGCACTTAAAACTGTGAGGGTTGTGAATGTGCCCGATCACATGGGGTGACAAAGAACGCAGATGTAGGTTCCTGGAGCAGGCACAGGTCGCAGCACAGTAAGGGGACATCACAGCAGGGGTCATCCTGCGAGGCCAGAGCTTCTGGTGTCATCTAGCGGCCGTGTGTTGACCACATATTAAGTCATCCACTTTCTCCCAGATGACATCTGACAACCCCGGCAAAGAGTCGGTGCATCCCTAAGACACAACCATTAGTTGGCATTGCCCGGGAGCAGGTCAGGGGCCCTCACCTGTCCTCAACCCGCCTCTGTTCCGTTCGGTTCCCACAGCCAGAAAATTACTGTGTGTTGTGTGGGTCTCTGCGCCACTATACAGTGAGGATGAACTATTTGAGGACAGTGGGCAGCAAAGAGGTGGGGAAGACATCCGCTGCCTCTTGCAGAAGCTGGCAAGTAGTGATGAGGATAGTGGCATGGGGAGTTATGTTGCAAGTGGTCAGGCTCTGTACCGCGACACCATTGAGGAGAACAGCGGTGACAGGCAAACACTAATCGATGTAGCGGATCGCACTTGGAAGACAAGTGAAGTAAGCAAGGCTGGGACAATGTATTCTGGTGCCCTAGTTAAACAAGGCATAAAGTGCCCCCCAAATGGAAAATTCAGCCCACTCCATGCCTCCTTGTGCCCCCTTCTCTGCCTGGGATTAAGTGACACCCTAGGCGGTCACCTACCTTTGACTACCCATCGTCCTGGCCCTGGAAGCAAGGGCTTCATCATCACCATCTTCGGGAGAAGAGAGCGGCAGCTTGCACGTCAGGCAATGGCGTAGCCGGCAAGTCGTTAGTGTGGCCGGGAATCAGCAGTGTGGCAGCAGTGCGAGGTCAGGAGCCAAACGGCCACGATTTAGACCACCTACTTTGTAGGTTCCAGAAAGTGAAGGGGCTCACAAAGGCAGCAGCGGTAACAGTCAGTCAGTGCGGAGCATTGGTGGTAAAATCACCTACTCAGCGGTGTGGCAGTTTTTTGACAAGACAGAAGAGAAGGCGAACATGGCTTTAGGTAGAATCTGTGGACAGAAAATAAAGCGTGACCAGAGACCTAACGTTAGCACCACAGCCCTGCATCAACATGCAGCGCCACCATACAGTGGCCTGGGAGAAACGAGTCTCAGATGTGGTGGTCCATCCTGTCGCAGCAACAGCAGCACCCAGTGGCACGCCTCCCATTTCAGGCATTCAAGGCTCCACCACCTCTGCCGTAGACAACGGCCTGTCTTTCACATCATCTACCGGTCCAGATGCTCCTGCTTCTCGACACTCATGGTGCCAGCAGTCGTTCTTCGAGACGATTGCCAAGAGACAGCAGTATGCGTGTAGTCATCCCTAAGTGCAGAAACTGACTGTGTTCCTGTCCAAGTTGGTGGTACTACTTTCCTTCCCTTTTCAAGTGGTGGACTATGCACTGTTCAGAAAACTTGACAGGAAACTTTGCATGCACTTTAGCCATTCCTACACCGCCAAGCACACCCTCTTTGCGCTAAACAGAACAGAGAAACATCGATGAACAGGACAAAAAAAGGGAGAAATCAATTAACAGAGAAAGTCCATTAATGATTTATTGATGATCCAAGGGGATAGGGATCCACTGTGTAATTTTTATGGTAGCCAGTGGCAGCTCATACAGGACACCTGCCGTTTTCACAGACCCTTTGAGGAGGCCACGTTATTTGTCAGTTGCCAGGGATACGGGATGAATAACGTCATTCCACTGCTTCATGTCTTTGAACAGATGCTACAAAATCTGTCTGGTCAGGGGACTGGAGACATGGCAACTACATCTTACGGCCACATGAGTCCAGTGGGGGCTGAACTGGAGGAGACATTGGATCACAAGCAGTGCCGGGCGAAGTGAATGTTTTCTTTATTCAGGTGACAGGAGAGGAGCAGGAGTAGCCGGAGGTTTATCAAGATGAGGCAGATGACCCAGACACACCGTGACAGTGTACAGTGGAGATGGAGGCAGGGAGTCCCTCAGAATCAATTGCACAGAAGACCCGCTGCATGCTGATTTGCCTGGCTAGTGGCAGCTGAATTGTCTTCATCCGGCCAAGATGGAGGACAAACTCAAGTACTATAGAGACATCCTATGTATTCAGTTGGCCGCTGCCTATCTGCGCTATTGTCCATCCTCTAGCAGGTCTGACCGGGAGGTTCATCAGCACTCTTGTACCACTGCCATGGCTGCTGTGTGGGCATGGGGGGTTAGGAGCAGTACAAGCCCCATCAGCAGCAACCCGAGTCTGGAGTTGTTGATGAGCAGCTTTCTTCACCCCATAGTGATTTAGGTACCCAGCAGCAGCACCTGGAGCAGACCCTGAACCCTGGATTCTTTTGGCTACCTTCCTCAGCTAATATTCTGATGCTGTCACCTGCCTGATGCATCATATCTGCTGCCAGCTGCTACTTCAAACATCCACCATCTTTATCAGGGACTGGTATTGACACCCACCTCTCCACTGGACTATTTTGTAGCCTTCTGATGCTGCTGCCACCTCACCACTCAGCTCTCCTCATGCTGCTGCTGTGATCTCCAGGCTATGTCACCATGTCAATCTCTGGCTTGATGTTGCTGTTACAGCCACCTTCTCATTATGTCACCTAGATGAAGCCACCTCAAAATTATGACATTGTGCCACTCTCCAGTCTGATGCTGCGGCCACCTCCACACTGTGTACTTGTGCCAGTCTGTGGCCTAATCATGCTGCTGCCACCTTCACAATCTGTCAGTTGCCACTCTGTGGCCTACTCACGTTGCTGCCAACTCATCACTCTCTCAGTCGACCACCCTGTGGTTTTCTAATGCTGTTTCCACCCTCTACCCCTCTATGACATTGCAACTATGTTTGGTTTTCCCCTTCTTTTAATCTGTCAGAAGGAATTAAAGTGACAACACAACGGATTGTGTTTTCGCAGAAGCCATAAGGCTAGTATGACATGGTCCTTTATTTGCATCAGGATTGTCAGATGAGTAGGTAGCCAAAAGCAGGAGTGGATACAAAACACAGAAAACATGCAAATATTACATTTACTTATTTTTTGGATCAACTCCTGTTTTTTTTTGGCTTTAGCAATGATGGATTATTGACCAACTGAAAGTGCACACTGAAGGATAAAAGGAATGGCAAAATGATTATTGACGTCAATACAAAATTACTGATGACACCCTGTCCACTCGTTTGGGGGCTCAACATATATCAGCATTTAACAGAATCATCAAAATCATTGAAAAAAAAATTACTGTTTGCCACAGATAGCAATATCCCAAGAGACTGGAGTGGTGCAATTTGAGATGTATGTAGGGCTGAAATACACAAACACTGGATTTGACACAGAATTCTCCACAAAAAGTGAATAAATTAACTGTTGACCATAGATTAAAATACCCCCACAAGTCTTAAGTTGATGGATTTCTGGCGTGTATGTGGCAGAAATACAAACACCATGTATTTGACTCAAATTCCCCCACAAAACAAGAGGAGAAATTAACCCTTGGTATAAAATATCCTACAGAATGAATGAGATTAAATTCAGGCGTATATGGGGTAAAAATAAACACAGTCAATAACACAGAAAATTGCCGTAATAAACTATTCATAAAGTACTGACATAAATACTGCCTTAATAGGGGATTTCCTCAATGCCCCCAAAATATATCACTGTCAAATAACCAAAGGCTTAACACGAAGATTAGTTGCAAATATTTCACTTATATTATAAAGCGCATGGTGCATGTATACATGACAATTGTGCCAACATACTCCACTTCCATCGCAGTAAGTGCAAATAGTAGAAGTCAGTACTTATCTGCATGTATAACGTGTTCCATTATAGTCGTATTTCCATAGGATGGACAGTCCAAATACAGAGCTGACAAGATGTGAGCGACTAGCTCATGCTGCAAAACAGCAGCAGCAAAATTTCAGAAAGCCCTATTTCTTTTTTTAAGCATGCACACTAGGAGAGCTTGCTCTCATTTAAGCAGAGCACAATCACTAGACAGGTGAGTGTTAACTATTTGTGAAACAAAACATACTCATTAAACTTATATAGTGACAAAATAAACATATGACATACACATTACTCATTAGACATATGCAATAACAAAATAGACATATAGCATACATAAACATCCTATTATCTAACTATAGAAAACATCTTAAATTAAAAGCTTCATTAAGACATTTAGGGGCCAATGTTTGCAATCTACAAATCCAGAATGCCTCACGTTGAAGCAATCGGAATTTATAGAGATGAACATCCTGAACAAAAATTTCTTCTTAAACGCACCAGCGTAACTCGCTAACAGTGTGTTTATAGTCATGAAAGTGCTGGGCTAGCGTTGTCTCTCCATAGCTTTTAATGGATTTGTATTTTAAAGTGATAGTAGCATCAGTTGTTTTATTATAATTAAGAATGACCAATTACCACAGCGGGACTTAATCATATAGATAACATTAGACATTATGCAATTGAACTGACCTTTTTCAAAGATTTTCTCCCCAGTCATAGGATGGGATATATAGGGACCTTTGATTATAGCTGAACAGTTAAACGCATGAGAGACAGGGAAATGTCCCAGGTCTCGCAGTACGTAACTTTTCTTGCCTTGATTTTAATGGAGGACGTATGTCAGAATGAACTAACATATCGCCTAATGTTTTCCCACGTTTAAAAAATGCAACATGGTTTTTCTCTAAAAAGATGCCCATATTTGGGATCTGATTGGAGTATATGCCAATGATGAAAAATGGCTCTTTTGTAGGGATGAGCGATACTATCAACAAAAGTTGAAATCGGCACAATTTTAACGTTTATCGGAATTTTCCAATGACGGGATAGTTTCTGTGAAAAACTTAAAGATAATCATTATCACGTTTACTATCGCGCCTTTTATGGCGTTTCCTGTAATGTTGGCGGCCAGCCAATCAGCTCAGAGCACAGATGAGGGTGAGGCGGGTATACGACGTCAGCTGTGGGCGGTGTATGGATCTCATTGGCTGAAAAAATCACATGACCTCATTTTATGTATACGACTGCATTTCCTGTTCAGTCTAATTTCTACAGTATCTCACTACAGAGCAACACGTCTTGCTGCCTGTCCCAATAGCTGTTGTCACAGCTCAGCGAGACAGTCTTTTTTTTTATACAGAAAACCATTCTTGTAGCTGTGAAGCTTAGGATATAGCTACATTACAGAATTTTAGTTCTTATTTAGTTAGAGAGAGACTTGTAAAGACTGTGTGGAGCTGTGTGGATGAGGGGTTGGAAAGGAGGGTGTCGGAAAGGAGGTGGGATGATGTTTTTTTAACACTTTTTGGCCAGCAGACCTCCCAACTGAGGTGAAATTGTCCCTTTTGTTTTTGCAGTTCTATTGGTGTCTGTGCATCCCAGTTTGTCGCAAATAGCCCCCTTGTACGCAAATTGGGTCACAGATATTTTATTGTAACTGGTGCCTGATGTCAGCATTGTAAAACCACCATATCTCAGCCGTAGAACTTTTAAATAGCTCTATTGCAGTCCATGCGTCTCAGTTTGGCACAATTACGCGCTTGTATGCAAATTTGGTTAGAGATATTTTGCAGTAACTGGCGCCTATTGTCAGTGGTGCCAAAACCACCATATCTAATCCATATAGCTTTTAAATAGTTCTATTGCAGTCCGTGTGTCTCAGTTTAGTGCAAATAGCGCACTTGTATGCAAATTTGGTTACAGATATTTTATAGTAACTGGTGCCAGTTATCAGTGGTGCCAAAACCGCCATATCTAATTCATATAACTTTTAAATAGTTCTATTGCAGTTCGTACATCTGAGTTTGGCACGTTCGTACGTCTGAGTTTGGCACAAATAGCCCATGTGTACGCTAATTTGGTTACAGATATTTTATAGTAACTGGCGCCTGTTGTCAATGGTGCCAAAACTGCCATATCTAATCCATATAACTTTTAAATAGTTCTATAGCACTCAGTGCGTCTCAGTTTGGCGCAAATAGCCCACTTTACTCGAATTTAGTTACAGATATTTTATAGAAACTGGCAGCTGTTGTCAGTGGTGGCAAAATCGGCATATCTAATCTATATAACATTTAAATAGTTCTATTGCAGTCCGTGCGTCTCAGTTTGGGGCAAACAGTGCACTTGTATGCAAATTGGGTTACAGATATTTTATTTTTACTGGTGTCTGTTGTCAGCATTGTAAAACCGCCATATCTCATCCGTATAACTGTTCAAAAGTTGTATATTGCACTATGTGTGTCTCAGTTTGGAGCAAATATCGCACTAGTACGACTTGTTGAAAACTATCAATTGCTAGTCCTACTGGGCAGTTGTAAATCTCAGGGACTGAAGAAAGAACACTGTTGATTTGGTGTTACGGTTCTTCCACCAGACCGCATTTCACAGATATTTGATAGAAACAATTCTGTTTCTAATCCTTGTTGGCCATTGGAAATTAGAGGGATTTAAGAATACCTGTGATTTGCCATATTTGCAGTACAGTTTCTCAATAAGAGACTATGAAAAACTCTTCTATACCTTTCAAATGTTTATCTTTCTGAACATGGAGCGAACAACAGATTATAAGCGAGCAAAGAGTGGTGAAGGACATGGAGCTAGAAGCGAGAGAAGGTGCTCCTTCCACTGCTGTGGACAAAACGCAAGCCAGCACATCGTCGGTCACAGGACCGTCAGGCCTGTCATCGATGGGTCGATTCCCTGTGAATCTCAGTAATGAAGAGCGTCGCCAATCTGTTCTACAGTGGTTAACGCAGTCTTCGGTTTTACCTTTTTTGTCCTCCCAGTCATGGCCACGAATGTCATCATCATCAGCATCCATCCAACCTGAAGCGAAGGCAGGCCAAATGTCAACTCGTGTACCCACCACTGTGGATAATCCATTTTCTGAAGACCTCTTTGATGACACAATGCGGTGGGTGGTCAGAAGACATTTCAAAAGATCAAGAGGTCAAAGAGAATGATTTGGTCTGCTCTGACGCCCAATCGCTGATGCCATCAGAGGAGGAGAAGGAAGCTGGTCAGTCAGCACAAATCCCGAGCGGTCGGCAATGCCTTGCAGTGCCTGTGACTTGTAGCCAGCAGCTCCAGGATGTAGAATGTCAGGACGAGGAAGTCACTTGTGATGATGATGATGATGATGATTACATTGCAGATCCAATGTGGTCTTTTCAGCTTCATCAGTGGATGAGTAGGAAGACGATGGGGTAGTGTCAGTACAGGTCCGGCCTCAAAAAGGGAGAGGGCGATCGCACAAGTCTGCTGAGATTATTAGCCATGATCAGTGGTGGCAGCAGAAACACCGCTCCTCGCTTATCGCCGTCAAAAAGGTCCAGAACCTCTTTAGCCTGGGCCATTTTTCGGTCAAGCCTCAGATTCGCCGAGCGATGTCATATGCCGCATTTGCCGTAAATGCATCAGTAGAGGGAAGAATCTTAAGTGTTTAAACACCACCAGCATATCTAGTCACATGCAGTGAATGCATGAGTTGAAATGGAGGGAACACTTGGTGAAAAAAGGCCACACCTGGGTTTCCAACCACTGTCACACCCTCTGTCTCCACCTCCTCCTCCTCCACCAAGCGTTCTTCTGCTGCCCATGTCCCTCAGCAGCATGAGCAAGGATCAGCCTAGGCTTCAGCCTCCACCGTCGCCCGAGTACCACGAGCACCACCAGAGACACAGCCTACCCCTTCTCCTTCCACCAGTTTCACCTGCATGCCGTGCAGCGGCCAGTCTGGCAGCCAGCCTTCCGTTTACCAGGTGTGGGAGCAGAAGAAACACTTTAGCCCAAACCATCCCAAAGCCAAAAGCTTGAATGTCGGCATTGCCAGGCTTTTCATAGGCCTTGGAAATGTTGCCTTTCCGTCTGGTGGACACAGATGGTTTCCGCCACATCATGGCCCTTGCCTGCCCCTAATACCAGATGCCGAACAGCCATTTCTTTGCCAGAAAAGCCGTCCCTGCCCTGGCCAGCCACGTGTCATCTAAGATCTCCAGAGCGTTGTCTGCATCTGTGTCCGGCAAAGTCCATCTGACCACCGATACATGGACTAGTAAGCACGGTCAAGGCCGCTATATCTCTGTGACAGCTCACTGGGTTAGTTGGGTGGATGTCTCTGGTAATGATGGTGGCTCTCAGGCATGGCGCACGCTCTTCAAAACCGCAGGGATGGTGCAGTGTTCTTTCCCACCAGGTCCACGGGTAGCATCACGTACCCAGAGAAACCAGGCCATGTTGAAATAAATATGTCTTGGAGACCATCAACTCACAGGTCAAGAGCTGTGGACGGCTCTTCACAATGAAACCGAGCAGTGGCTGGGTGACAAGAACCTTGTGCCAGGCAAGGTGGTGTGCGATAACGGGCAAAATCTTCTGGCCGCCCTTAAGATCAG
Organism: Phyllomedusa bahiana; assembly: GCA_025379985.1. Classification (NCBI taxonomy): domain Eukaryota; kingdom Metazoa; phylum Chordata; class Amphibia; order Anura; family Hylidae; genus Phyllomedusa; species Phyllomedusa bahiana. Next base: position 50,649 of record JAODAL010012197.1, on the reverse strand, counting down.
TAGGCTGGCACACATAATGAACCTCGTGGTCCAGAAATTTCTAAAGCACTACCCGGGTCTGGACTGTCTGCTGAGGAAAGCTCGAGGTCTGAGCTCACACTCAGCGTAATCTTGGCCTTACCCGTCAACCCTCTCATTGTTGACGTGGCAACATGCTGGAATTCCACCATCCACATGCTCCAGCAATTGTGGCAGCAGCGTAATGCCATTACGCAATATGAAATGGCGCATAGCCTGACAAGCAGCGGTGCGGACCTCGGGGTGTTGAGCCACCGAGAGTGGAGGCAGGTGATAGAGCACTCCACCATCCTTGTGAGTTTTGAAGAAGACACCAAAATTGTCAGTGCGGACAATGCCCTTGTCAGCATGAGCATTGTGGTGATCTTAGTTCTGGAACAAGTGTTGGACACTATGAAACAGCACTATGAAACAGCCAGCGACGGAGAAGGAGGCGGACACAGAGCCTTACTCTCCATCGGATCCAGAAGGCCCGACAGATTCACAACTTCGTTAGGTCTTCGTTAGGCAGTGGTTCGGGGTCCAGGACTGGTGCAAGGCGATGCCTCAGCTCTCAGGGTACAGCATCTGAGGCAAGTCAGGGCTGTGTTGAAGCTGAGGCGGAGGAAGCAGAGGAGGAGGATAAGGTATGGCTGGACACCGACATTACCGATGTCCCTGACTTGGAAAGAGGTTGGCACGGATTTTAGGTGGAGGAGGAAGATCAGTTTACTAGTGCCCCTCGACACCTAGGCTTGGGAAATCAAGGCTCCATCTCTCACAGTGCTTGGATGCTCCATTTCCTCCAACATGATCCTCGCATTAAGGCCATCACAATAAACAACAGGTACTGGGTGCCCACCCGCCTCGATCCCTGTTACAAAGCGAAACTCAGGACTGTCCTTCCACCCACCCAAATTGAGAGTAGAATGCAGGAATTGGAGACCGTGCTCATTGATCAACTGGAGACATCTGTTGCGTCTGCTTCACGTTCTTCTAATGTCATGGTGGAACAACGTCAGCAACGTGACAGCAGTAAAGTGCCAAGTAGCCATAGCAGCAGCAGGCATTGTGATAGAAGCCAAATGGGTGACCTCTGGCAATCCTTATTTACCACCTTACCAACACATGTCATGCAGGACACACATATGACACACAGAGACCAGCTTAAGATCATGGTGCACGACTATCTGCATCTCAACATCGATGTTTTTGGATATGTTCAGGACCCAATAGACTTCTCGGTATCCAAAATGGATGAATGGCCTGAGCTCGCTCGCCACGCCATAGAGGTGTTGTCCTGCCCAGCAGCAAGATTCATATCTAAGCGGACCTTCAGCACAGCTGGAGGAGTCATTACAGACAAACGCATCTGGCTTTCCACTGATAATGTGGATTGTTTGACTTTCATCATGATGAATCAGGCATGGATCTCTGATGATGTTGTCGCCCCAATTGCCGAGGTCACTGATTAGTTTCTGGTCTACTTCACATTCCTCTTCAAAAAGAAGTGGTGTTCTTGAAAAAATTTGTTTAAAATGATCATTTCTTACTGCAATTGTTATTCTGAGTGCCCAAAAGGTCATTTTGCTGGTTTTGCGGTTAGGAGACTGTAAAAGACACCAATTGTACAGTTTCATGAAAAAAAACATATTCCATTTACTCACTTCTTCATGAAAATGTTAAGCACTGTTAATGGTTTTGGGGTCATGGTTATGTGAGATCCAGCTATAATCAATATCCTTTGGTACAGAAATGTGGGTTCTAACTGGCATTTCTTCCTCACAATTTTTAACAGTGGCTGAGAGGTCATTTTATAATTTTTGGGGGCGTGGTGCTGTGAAATACAGTTGTAATCCAGATCCTTTGGTACAGAAATGTGAATTCTAACTGGCATTTCTTCCTCACAATTTTTAACAGTGGCTGAGAGATCATTTTTATAATTATTGGGGGCATGGTGCTGTGAAATAGTTATACAACAGGTCCTATTGTAAAAAATGTGGTTTCTAATAGGCATTTGTTCTTCACAATTGTCAACAGTGGCCGAAGGTTCATGTTTTGAATTTTTGGGGTCATGGTGCTGTCAAAACTGGTAGGACACTGTTAATGGACACATATTGCAAAGTGACTTGTTCTTGCAAGATCTTTAACATAGCAAGCAATCCCTGTAGTGAGACAACCCGTTTAATACAATAAAAAAAAAAAAAAAAGAGAAACAAAGATGTGGTGGGATTCCATCCTATTTTAAAAAAATTTTTTCTAGAATTAAACTACTAAAAAACTTGCATGTACAAAATAGGTGATACAAATATTCCTCTGATTTGTACAAGGGAGGTACAGTAACCACTGATAAAAGACTTAAACAGGTGTAGGTTATTCATAGGACATGGAGTATGGAGCACATTTGCCACCCCAAGAACAGAGACAATTTCCTCCAGCATGTTGAGTAAAATAAGAAAAAGAAAGCCAAGAAAAAGGGCACCTGGGTGAAACAAGAGCGTCAAGCACCAGCGTTTCCAAGTGAAGCTAAATTGGTCCGCACTCATACGGAGAGGCAAGCGCTCTCATAGAGGCAGAAATTTCTCAAGCGCTACCCAGGTCTTGACTGTCTTCTGAGGAAGGATCGAGGTCTTAGCTCACACTTCCGCTTCCGCACTCTGCTTCAGCATGACTGTTTTCATTGCTGCGTCATAAGGGCATTTTTACCATGTTAATAGATGACTGACGCCAGCCCTAGCTCTCACCGCACCCATTGCAAGTCTGGCCCTGCCAGCTGTACTTTTGTGTTAACAGATGACTGACGGCAGCCCTGGCTTTCACCATTAGGAGCAATCAAGAGAGCTTCAAATTTCTCTAAAAAATAAGATTTTGAAAAGTTCATTCAGGTTATGTAGTGTCAAAAAGGGCTCCAGGGCTGGACACAAATTGCACAATTTGAGGCTTAAAATTTTCTGGGGCTGAAGTCACTATGGGGTCGCATCATCTGATCTCCAGGGAAGTCTGTCCCTAATCACTGAAGAAGGATTTGTAGGAAAAATTAAACCAATGAATTAATTGGCTGAATCACTCTCAGAAGCCAGAAGGGCAAATGTCTTCTCAAACAAGAAGTTTTTTTGGGGATGATTAGGACATTTTTATTACTTATGGGGTATGCGTAAAATACACGCCATTGTAACACGCTACAAAGCTGGTAGTTTTTGGCTGCTCAATTCTTTTGCGCAATTTACATCCAGGGGTTAATTAAGTGTTGTTCTGCTGCTGTGGTGACTAAAAGAAACCGTCTTTTTCACCAGCAAAAAATAAATTTTTCCTGTAGCATAATTCATAACCGAAGGTTAATTACAAGTTTTTCTCTTGTTGTGTAGCGTAAAAAAAAACGCCATTGTAACACGCTACAAAGCTTAACTTTTAATTAACTTAGTTAAAAAGATAAGGACTCACCAAAGTAGATCAATATTTCAGTATTTTAAGGGTTCAGCAAAGCATCAAGATCCCCAATTTGTAGTTGATGCTGTAGGGAAAAATTGTAATGCAGTATAGACCCTATATAATCTCTAATCAACACCTACCCTGGCCCTTAGCAGGATTTGCGCCCCAAAAAAGTAGGGTATAGTTATCACAAAAATGCGCAGACGCGTTTCATTCTTCATTTAAGAATTCATCAGTGGGTAAATACACAAAAATATCTCCAAATAGTAGGGATCAAAAAAGGGGGGATTAGTCAAAATACCCCCCTATGTGGGGCAAGGCTAGTTTGCCTCAGGGAACAGTGAACCCGTAGTAATGACCCACTAGTACCATATGAAGGGTCTGCTAAAATACAAATACAAGACCCACCCATAGAACTTTCACCTCCAATCCGAGGAAATATCCGGTCTATCTTCACTACTTAGCCTCCAATAGAATTAATAACACATATTCAAAACAGTACCTTTATACAAACATGTTGCACGCAGAAGTCGCGGCATAAAGCCAAACATTTCTGCCCGAACCTGTCGGGCACTTTAGCCACCAACTGCGCATGCGCCATACACGCACGTCCGCCCAATCTCTACATACAGTCACGGTGTGAAGCCAAGGGAAGAACAACCTCAGGCATACCGGTGACCAACTGCGCATGCGCGATATATAAACTTCCGCCCGGTGAATACATGTGTTAAAGCCGGGAATAACCACGACAGCATAATGCATACAAAATAAACATCTTCACCACATTTACATATGGAACCCAAGACAGAACGCAGTCGGATATCCGGGCGTTGATCTCCGACGGGACCCGCGCCTGCAAATACTCCCAAGTCCGGTTCCGGTAAAAACTATGATATTTATTGCAGTAATCTAAAAAACAGCACTATGGCATGCATACTTGTGCACACAGGTGAAATAACATACGCGTTTCAGGCAATGCGCCGGTTCACTGTTACCAAATAGTGTTATACACCTGTCTTAAAAAAACTAAATAAAACCAATCACCTTTCTGATGTTAGGCACATGATTTTTCCCAACAAAAACAAACACAAAAAAACAAGGGCGGTGGCAGAAGCTCAGGATTTTTTAAAACCTCTTTCCCAGTGGCTTTTGCAAATCAGAACCAAAGACAAATGAACAATTTTTATTGATATTACTACATGTCCAAATATATAAAATAATACTAAAGATCTGTACTGGGAAAATAAACCTCATTATAGTGTTCATGTAACGTCCTATATATGAAAGCAGTTTAATAAAATATAACATGTCTGTGCAATAGTTCAGACCAGCCGGTCTGCTGGTACCAAGTTTCATAATCCACTGGGCCTCTTTTTCCTGATCGCTTTAGTCCAATTCCCACCCCTGTAGGGTCGGGGCCCGGTTTTCAATGGCATAAAACCTAAACCCTGACAGATCTGCCATTAGGGGAATTTCTAAAAAATGTTTCGCTGCTCCGACATCTGTCCCTGATTTTTCCTTATGCTGGCGATGTGTTCCATTATACGGATTTTTAGTTTTCTAACAGTGCCCCACATACTTTTTTTGGCATATTACACATCTATCACATAGATTAAATGGTGGCTATTGCAATTCATAAATTGGTCGTATATATATTTTGCTGATGTGGGTGTCTTGTGAATTCCCATGGTTTTTATTAGCCTTATCACATGCATTACATCGAACCCCCCCACACTGAAAAAGCCCTTCGGGATAGCCAAATTTTATTCTTGTTCTCTTGTTTTTGGGGATAATGCACTAGGGGATATTGTCATTACCCAAAGTTTTTCCTCTCCTAGGGACTATCTGTATGCCTCTATCTACAATCTCGGCTAATTTTTCGTTTTGACGCAGAATGTTAATATTTCTTCTAAATATGGATTTAATTTCACCGAAATTTCTACTATATCTAGTGGCGAACGTAATTTTTTCCTTCCTAAACTCTTGTTTTTGCGTATTTTTAGAAAGCAAATGTTCTTGGGTCATCTGCCGTGGTTTATTCTTTGCCTGAGTGATGGCCCTTCTATTATATCCCCTCTGGATTAGTCTTGTCTCTATTTTTTCTGTTGCCTCTTTTAAATCCTCATCTAGTGTGCATATCCTCCTAGCTCTAATAAATTCTCCATAAGGTATGGTTTTGATGGTATTATGCTATGGCAGCTATTTCCCCTCAAGATAGAATTGCCAGAATTGGGTTTCTGAAATAGTTTGGTGACTATCCTGCCTTTGTCTACATCTCCTTTGAGATTGATATCCAGAAAAGATGTACTTTCTCCATTCCATATGCCTGTAAATTTCAAATTGAAATCATTTTGATTAATATACAGCAAAAAGGGCTGTATGAGCGCTACATCGCGACCCCAAATAATCAGAGGTCGTCGATGTAGCGCCCATACCATACCCACAGCCCCACAAAGGGATTGCTGGTACTATATATGGCTTGGTGCTCCCACCATGCCATATTTAAATTTTGGCCAAGAATGGGAGAAACGTTGCACCATGGGTGCCCCAAACAAGCTGCAAAAAAAGGGTGTTTTCAAACTTGAAGAAGTTGTTTTTCACAAATATTTCCACCACCAATAAGATAAAGATCTGTAGGTTTTCTTCATAAAAACCCGATTGTTTTAGGAAAAACTCCAAAGCTGTAATAGCCACATGGTGCGGTATGCACGAATACAAACCCACCACGTCGCACGTGACCCATGTGTATTCCCCCTTCCACTGTTTGCCTGAAAGTTTGCTCAGGACTGACTGAGTGTCTTTAATGTAACCTGGCAATTTCTGAACAACTGGTTGAAGATATTTATCCCAAACCAGCTGCTCAGGCCTTCATTCAAGGAGTCATTCCCGATATGAATAGGTGTAGGCTCGGGGGGAAAAATGCCCTTATGCACTTTAGGTGCTCCATAGAAAATGGGTGTAACAGGTTCTTTCTTATACAGGAATTTTGCTTGTTTTTCACTAATAAAATCCTAATGCTATTCCATCTTGGAGGAATTTTCTTTAGTTTCAATTGTAATGATTTTGTAGGGGCTTCTTGTAATTTCGATATGTTCAGCATCGTTTAGTATCTTGTATACCTGTGTGTGTATAGGGCGGAGTCCATCACAACGACGGCTCCCCGTTTATCTGCCTTCTTGATAATGATGTTGCCATTGGCTTTTAATTCCTTTATAGCCCTATATTGGGACCATGTTTTAAAATTTTTGTTTTTTAACCTACTGCGTTTCTTAAATTCCTTATTTCTATCTTGTAATTTCTAAGATCCCGTTTCATCGCATTTTGAAACTTGTTCGAGTGCAGGTTCCTAGCCTGCACAGGATAAAACTTGGGGTTAGGCTTATCATGGGTGAATGTCTAGATCTAACCTCGATATAACTTCACTTCCCATGTTTTCTATTTCAAGTTCCTGTAATGTTTTAAGAGCTAGTTGTTCTTGGGAAATTTTAGACTTTCAAAATCATTTTCAACACTAAATTTTCATGTGTATAAACATCCCCTTCTTTTTCTTGTTCCTGGACATATAATTTTAATGTTAAAAACCTCACAAATTTATTGATGTCAAATATGGTATCAAATATCTCAAAGTCTTGTTTTGGTACAAAGTTTAAACCTTGTTTTAACACCTCTAATTGCGGTTCCGTTAAGATGGTAGGCGTCAGGACCACGACTTGACTATTGTCCTCTAGACTTTGTATATTGGTTTTCTCTGCGCAAAAGTTCTCATGGACTTCTTCGGTGTTTCCCAGTCTTTTTTTGGTTTTGCCTTCGCAATTTTTGACCCCTCTTTGTTGCCCTTCTCATTTGTCTCTGTATTGTGGGAGTCTTCATCTTGTGTATCATTATCTGTATTAGCGCTATCTGTGCTATCCACTTCTGAGAAACTAACCTTTCTATTATATCTACCATTCTTCTTTTTCTTGAGAATAGATCTTGGGGTAAAGTTCTGTTTTGTCCATTGTCCAAGTATATACCCTTTTGGGTTTTAGCCCCCCATATCTCTGTTATATTTCCTTTTTTTATTCTCCATTATAGCTTGTTCCGCTTTGTCTATGGTCTCTTGTAACTGTTTCTGTGCCGTATTGTAGTCTGGCAGCTGTACATATGAATGAATTGTGTTTTCTAAATCCTTTATTTTCATCTCGATATCCTTTAAGTTATCAGTTTCCACTTCTGCTATTAATTTGATAAGGGCCAAAGAGCAGTCCGACAAAATGTTATTCCATTTAATTGTAAATTCTGCCGTCGTCTCAAATGATGGGAGTTTTTTTTATTCTTAACCCTCTGGGTATGATTTTCTTCTCTAAGTATGTTCTACATGTCTGTTGGTCCCACCATATTTTTAATTCTTTAATTTTGGCCTTTTCCAATTCTAGGAATGCTTGCTTCCATTCCTTGTTAATATCTGCAGTAGCTGGCTTTTCATCAAATACTGCCGCTAACTTCGCCATTCTATCTGTAGACATTTTTCCAAATGCCACTCGTGCGGTATGCCTATGAGTATGTGCCAAATAGTAGTGCTGTCAAAAACTGCTTAGGTATCCTCTAGTGTCAGCATAACGTATATTAATGTCCTGAGCTTTTGCCACCGCCCTTGTTTGTTTGTGTTTGTTTTTGTTGGGAAGATCATGTGCCTAACATCAGAAAGGTGATTGGTTTTACTTAGTTTTATAAGACAGGTGTATAACACTATTTGGTAACAGAGAACAAGGGCGCATTGCCTGAAACGCGTATGTTATTTCACCTGTGTGCACAAGTATGCATGTCATAGTGCTGTTTTTTAGATTACTGCAATAAATATCATAGTTTTTACCGGAACCGGACTTGGGAGTATTTGCAGGCACGGGTCCCGTCGGGGATCAACGCCCGGATATCCGACTGCGTTCTGTTGTGTTATCGCTTGGCTGGCGGAGAGCCCGGAAGGGTGAACTGTGACTTCTAGGATCCTCTATCAAATGATGTAAACAAGTCCGCAAAGAAGGTGAGCTGAATTTTTTGTACTAGAATTTACTCTAAGTTTGGCCGTGTTTACAGCCCACTTTTTAAAAGGACATTAATATACGTTATATATAGTACCAGCAATCCCTTTGTGGACTGTGTGGTATGGTATGGGCGCTACATCGACGACCTCTTGATTATATGGGGTCGCGATGTAGCGCTCATACAGCCCTTTTTGCTGTATATTAATCAAAATGATTTCAATTTGAAATTTACAGGCATATGGAATGGAGAAAGTACATCTTTCCTGGATATCAATCTCAAAGGAGATGTAGACAAAGGCAGGATAGTCACCAAACTATTTCAGAAACCCAATTCTGGCAATTCTATCTTGAGGGCAAATAGCTGCCATAGCATAAATACCATCAAAGCCATACCTTATGGAGAATTTATTAGAGCTAGGAGGATATGCACACTAGATGAGGATTTTAAAGAGGCAACAGAAAAAATAGAGACAAGACTAATCCAGAGGGGATATAATAGAAGGGACATCAATCAGGCAAAGAATAAAGCAAGTCAGATGACCCAAGAACATTTGCTTTCTAAAAATACGCAAAAACAAGAGTTTAGGAAGGAAAAAAATACGTTCTCCACCAGATATAGTAGAAATTTCGGTGAAATTAAATCCATATTTAGAAGAAATATTAACATTCTGCGGCAAAACGAAAAATTAGCCGAGATTGTAGATAGAGGCATACAGAACACATCGCCAGCATAAGGAAAAATCAGGGACAGATATCGGGAGCAGCGAAACATTTTTTAGAATCCCATAATGCAGATCTGTCAGGGTTTAGGTTTTATGCCATTGAAACCGTGCCACGACCTTACAGGGGTGGGAATTGGACTAAAGCGATCAGGAGAAAAGAGGCCCAGTGGATTATGAAACTTGGTACCAGCAGACCGGCTGGTCTGAACTATCGCACAGACATGTTATATTTTTATTAAACTGCTTTCATATATAGGATGTACATGAACACTATAATGAGGTTTATTTCCAAGTATAGATCTTTAGTATTATTTTATATATTTGGACATGTAGTAATATCAATAATATGTTCATTTGTCTGTGTTCTGATTTTGCAAGAGCCACTGGGAAAGAGGTAAAAAATCCTGAGCTTTTGCCACCGCCCTTGTTTGTTTGTGTTTGTTTTTGTTGGGAAGATCATGTGCCTAACATCAGAAAGGTGATTGGTTTTATTTAGTTTTATAAGACAGGTGTATAACACTATTTGGTAACAGTGAACAAGGGCGCATTGCCTGAAACGCGTATGTTATTTCACCTGTGTGCACAAGTATGCATGCCATAGTGCTGTTTTTTAGATTACTGCAATAAATATCATAGTTTTTACCAGAACCGGACTTGGGAGTATTTGCAGGCGCGGGTCCCGTCGGGGATCAACGCCCGGATATCCGACTGCATTCTGTTGTGTTACCGCTTGGCTGGCGGAGAGCCCGGAAGGGTGAACTGTGACTTCTAGGATCCTCTATCAAACAATATAAACAAGTACGCAAAGAAGGTGAGCTGAATTTTTTATATGGAACCCATTGAGTGTCTTAAAATTTTGCTCATTCCAGGCACTTTATTTAGCTAAAACAGCGCATGCGTCACCAATAAATAATAGTTTTAACAAGGTGCGCATGCCTCAGAGTTAAATGTAGTAATTGGTTACAAATTCTAATAGATACCAAGTGTAATCAAATTCACAAGGTACAACTCACAATTAGGGATGAGCGATATTATTGACAAAAGTTGAATTCGGCACGGTTTTTAGGCTTATCGGAAATTTCCGATCACGCGATAGCTTAGGTGACAATCTAACAGATAATCTATTACTATTGCACTATTTTCAATGTTTTCTGTCATTTTGGCTCTGAGGATATAGGGGGGTGAGGAGGATGTACAACCTCACCACTTTGCGGTGTATGGATCTCATTGGCTGCAAAAATCACGTGACCTCGTTTTATCTATGTAGCTGCATTTCCTGTTCAGCTCATTCTCTGTCTATGCCACTTCACAGCAGGACGTCTCTGCGTCTAAACCAATAGCTGTTCTAAGAGCTCTGAGAGATAGTCTCTTCTAATACAAGAAACCATCCACCTAGCTAGAGCTTAGAATAGAGCAAGATTAGAGAATTACACTACTTATTTAGTTAGATAAAGTTTTAACGACATCTACTGGTGGGTCCAGCTGCGGGGCTGCGGGGGGTGGGGAGCAGCAGGAGGTGAGGCTTTGAAAGGAAGGGAGATATTTTGCAGCTCAGTGTGTTCTGTGACCTTGAATTGAAAAAGCATTGTTTTTTACCACTTTTTTGGCCACCAGACGTCTGATAGGAGGTGAAATTGTCCCTTTTGTTTTTACACTTCTATTGCAATCACTGCGCGTCAGTGTTCCCAAAAACCGGCATAACTTATCCCTATAACTTTTAAATAGTTTTATTGAAGTCCGTGCGTCTGTTTGCCGCAGAGAGCTTAGTTGTACGCAAATTGTGTTATATATATATTTTATAGTAAATTGCGCCTGTAGTCAGTGGTGCGAATGTCGCCATATTAATCCATATAACATTAAAAGGGATGCTACGGTCAGGGACAGGGATAGTCTATGTCCATTTCAACTAAAATGGTGGTTGAAAGACTCTTTTTTCCGGCACTTTTTAATCTGTGGGTCATGCAGGTTTGAGGGTCATGCTGTGGTACAGGACAGGTATAGTCAATGTCCAGTTCAACTAAAATGGTGGTTCAAAGACTCTTTTTTCCGGCACTTTTTAATCTGTGGGTCAGACAGGTTTAAGGGTCATGCTGTGTTCCAGGACAGAGATAGTCAATGTCCATTTCAACTAAAATGATGGTTCAAATAATACTGCCTTCTGGCACTTTTTAATTTGTGGGTCATGCAGGTTTAAGAGTCATGCTGTGGTACAGTACAGGGATAGTGAATAGTCTGTGACTTTTTTTCTGTGACTCTTGTTGCCTAATTGTCTTGCCTAAGATGTAGCATATATCCAGTTTACTGTTGTGGATGTTAATTCCAGCTTCTCCAAACCTGTTTGGGTATAAGAATGAAGCTGCTGTTGCTCTCCCATAGACTTTAATGGTCATCGGCAATAATATGTTATCGACTATCGACTATCGGCATTCGATAACGATAGTTGACACAATTGCTCATCACTACTCACAATAATTCAAACAAAAAGGACTAAACAAACAGCAGTGTAACTCTAGAGGAGGAAAACCTATAATCAAACTAATGCACACATATGGATAAACAAAAAAGTCAGCAATTTCCATCAACCTACTTGACAGTAGAATGCAGGAATTTGACATAGGCTTCACTGACCAACTGGGGATATCTGTTGCATCTACTTCACTTTCTAATGTCACGGTGGAACAATGTCAGCAACGTGCCAGCAGTAGAATGGGAAGTAGCCGTAGCAGCAGCAGCAGAATTGGAAAAATAGTTTTTTTAAATAGTCAATTTCTTATTGGGAATTTTTATTCTGAGGCTCCATAAGGGCATTTTTTGGTGGTTTTGGGGTGGCAGAGGTGCCAGAGGTGGCAATAGGGCAGTATTCCTGCCAGGGGCCGGAATCAAATAGGTGCCCTGTGATATATTAAAAATAGGAAGTAGTAATGGGTGGGCGCCTCATTTGATTTAGCTGCATGTGGCCATGAAATTTTTAACAGATGACTGACGGCAGCCCTGGTTCTCGCCGTACCCGCTGTAACTAAGGCCCTGCTAGCTAAACCTCCATGTTCCCCATTAGGATGTTCTTGCTGCCACAACATATGTGACGAGATGTTGGTCCCTGGTGCAAAAACTGATAGGGGTCTCCTGCCAGTCCCCATGTGCAATTTCCAGTACCGGTGTCTTGTTTTGTGTGAAAGGTGCCACGTAACTGCTGGTACCGCTGTACCTGCTGTGGCTACGCCGTTCTCGTGTTTTCGGTTAGCCATTGAACATAATTAATTATTTTAGCCTATGGATTTTTTTCTGTGACTTCTATAGCTTAATTTTCTTGCCTAAGATGTAGAACATATCCAGTTCACTGTTGTGGATGTTAATTCCAGCTTCTTCTCACCTGTTTGGGTGTAAGAATGAAGCTGGTGTTCCTCTCCCATAGACTTTAATGGTCATTGGTGATAATCGACTATTGCTCATCACTACTCTTTTGATCAAACTGGAATGTTTATCATAGGTATTAACAAAAGCTAAACGTTATTGAGTTTTTTTTTATTTTGACGTGTCCTTAATAATTCCTCCCTCTCCATTTTACCTATATCCAAACCAAGTTTAAGCAGATTATCAAATTTGTAACCGCGCTGAACAAATTTATCCACCAATTTGTACATCTCATCTTCATAACTTTGGTTGCTATAGCAAATACGTCGAGCTGTAATAAACTGCCCTTTCGGTATACCGTTAAATAGTTGAGGTGCATGGTAACTATTACGGTGCAAAAGATTGTTACGTTTCATCGGTTTTACATATAAAGTAGTGTCAAATTGGCCTGTTAGAGTATTTTTAATAATCTTAACATCTAGGTAGTCAATCAACATAGCATTTTTATTCATGGAAAATTAAATCAAAGGGTGTCGTGAATAAATGTATTCAAGGAACTCATCTAACTCATATTCTGTACCTGACCACAGTAAGAATACAAAGCCTATGGAGATTGCTTTTGTGATGCTTGCGGTTGGAAGAAGCGAATAGCCGTAATCCTTGATATATCTCAGAAGCCATAAATAGTGGGCTACAATTTTTACATTTCAAAGTATAGCGCTATAAGCCCTCTAGATTGCAGCAAAGGAGAATCAAATCGGATGTTGCGGGCAGGAGATACACGCAATCATAAGAGTACATGCAAAGCCTATGGAGATTGCTTTTGTAATGCTCCCGGTTAGAAGAAGCGAATAGCCATAATCCTTAATATATCTCAGAGGCCGTAAGTAGTGGGACCACAAAATCTTTTAATAACTATATTTACTATTTTGCCATAGGCAAACTTAAACTCTATCAGTTCTCAATCTATGAAGCACTAAAACTTAACTTTTATTATGTACAACACTTAACCTCTATACACACACTTTTTAAAAACCTGATTTCTAACCTCTCAATAAGTCTCATAAATGTATCCCTTTCTAATTCTGAAGGAATAACTCCTTTTCTATTATCAAATCTGGTGGAACACCACCTATTATATCAGCAGGGAAACCCTATATATACAGTGATTTGCTATCTGCAAAAATGAATCCAAAACATCTTACTTGGGCAGTCCTCCCTAACCTGATGGGCATGAATCATATAAGGTGTCCTTGTGAAACCCTCTGCAACAGGTAACACAATGAAAACAGGTAGAAAATCACAAATAAAAATGTAATGCCTGACCTCCCCAACATGTTTCACCAGCAACCTGGCTTTATCAGGAGATAGAGGTCCAGTCCCATGTGGTCTAGCTCACTTCCTTTTATATGGTCTCAGGTACACACCCTATTCAGGTGCTCACTAATTAGCCACCAGAGATTCAATAATACTCATTCCCCCTTTATTCAAAACACACCCCTATCTCTCCTCCATGCATGCTAATACTATTAACTGCCGCTGCGCTCATATGACCGACATTCCTCAGGCAATTTCGCCATCTCCGTAACGGGCTTCCACCCTATCTTACCATGCCACCCGCGCACGTGCACTGCGCCTATGAGCATTTCCGCCCTTACTGTGACGGGCTTCTGCCCAACTTCTCTCGCATTACTGTGTCTGCCCGTCTCTCCTATAACGGACTAAGTGGAATAAATCCTACATTGTGCGGCATACTACTATTACTGGCTAATTAGATTTAGAGATGGGCGAATGAATTCTAACGAAGTAGAATTCGTTAAGAATTTCAGGATAACTTCGGTTCTGCACGAAGCCAAAGATTAGGGTGATTCGTGGGAACCAAGCTTGTTTTTAATTGCAAAAATGGCCGCAAGCACATGGCGTTACACGGGGCAGAGAACTCTGGGAGGAAGAAAGGAGGAGCCTCAATGACATGTGCAGACATGAAGCCAATCAGAGACCAGCGGGATTCTGTGTCGTCACAGCACTATATAAGTCCGGACGGCACCTGCGCTTCCACATTCCTCTCCTTGTGTCCTGGCATAGCGTCTGTGGTCTGTGCTGCTGAGATGGCTCTTACACAGCTCTCATTATACAGCTTTAATTAGCGATTGGGGAGGGAGAAAAAGACCATTACAAGTCTGTTACTTGCTTACTCAGTGATCTGTATCTGCTGCTACACCGATCTCATTATAAAGCTTTATTCAGCGAGTGTGGAGGGGGAAAAAGACCACTATATGTTTGTTACTTTCTCACTCAGCGTTCTGGATCCCTTTGCTCTATACAACCCATCCTGAAAGAAGCTGCTTTTATCAGAGACTGGGGCTAAGTTGCCTAAATTTAATGCCACCCGTGTTATCCTTTTGTTTAGTCTGTGGGGACTTCTCCCAGGGTGTCCAGGATGGGTGTTATTCTGCCCCATATACATTGCAATCTCACTTGTTGTATTGTTAGGGAATTTCAGATTCAAGTAATCCACTTAATCCTGTGTGACCGCTTTATTGGGATTGAAATACAGACCACTTTTTTTTCCGCCATTATTTAAATTTCTCCTGTTGTATTATTAGGGAATTTCAAATTCTGGGAATCTTCTATCCTGTTAGTGTTGTACTTGGAGTGAAATACGGGGTGTGTATTTATCATATACAGACCTCTTCATTAAACAGAGTCTGTAAATTTTTGATCAGACAGTATGTCAGACAGAGAGGTGGCAGGCTCTTCACATGCGAGTGGCAGTGGCACAAACGTTCCTGGAGCAGGCACAGGTCGCATCACAGTAAGGGGACGTCGCAGCAGGGGTGACTCGGTGAGGCCAGAACTGCCGGTGTCATCTAGTGGCCGTGTGTTGACCACCAACCCAAGGGTTCTTGATTGGTTGACTAGGTCATCCACTTCCTCCCAGATGACATCTGACAAACCCAGCCAAGAGTCAGTGGGAACGTCAGACACAAATCTTAGATGGCATGGCCCGGGAGCGGGTCAGCGGCCCTCACTTGTCTTCAACTCGCGTCTGTCCCATTCAGAGATCTACTCTGTGGTCTGGGCTCACTGTCACTATAAAACGAGGATGAACTCTTTGAGGACAGACAGCAGCTACTTGGCAGTGAAGAGGTGGGGGCAGTAATCCACTGCTTCTTGCAGTAGGCGGGAAAGTAGTGATTTGGAGAGTGGCATGGTAGGTTATGCTGCAAGCAGTCAGGCTCTGCATACTGACTGTTGAGGAGAATAGCAGTGACGGGCAAACACAAATTGATGACGATGTGGCCGATCGCACTTGGGAGCCGGGTGAAGCAGGGGCTTCATCATCATCGTCGGGGGAAGAGGGTGTCAGCTTGCGCATCAGGCAGAGACACAGCCAGCAAGTCAGTAGTGTGGCCGGGAGTCATCAGGATGGCAGCAGTGCGAGGTCGGGAGCCAAACGGCCACGGGGTAGAAAACCCGCTTTGATGGTCCAAAAAAGTAGCGGCACAGGGGCTCAGCGAGGCAGCGGTGTTAGTAGTTACTCAGTGCGGAGCGTTGGTGGTAAAATTACCTACTCGGTGGGGCGACAGAGGAGCTGAACTTGTTTATATGTAGAATTTGTGGGCAGAAATGAAGCGTGGCCAGTGAGCTAATGTTAGCACCACGGCCCTGCGTCAACATATGCAGCGTCACCATCCAGTGGCCTGGGAGTAACGTGTCTCAGATGTGGTGGTCCATCCTACCGCCGCACCTACAGCAGCAGCACCCAGTGGCATGCATGCCATTGCAGCCAGTCAATGTTCCACCACCTCTGCTGAAGGGAGCTGTTTGTGTTTGCCATCATCTCCCGGTCCAGATGCTCCTGCTCCTCGCCACTCATGGCGCCAGCAGTCGTTCAACAAGGCGATTTCCAAGAGACAACAGTATGCGTCCAACCATCCTAAGGTGCAGAAGCTGACTGTGCTCCTGTCCAAGTTGTTGGTACTGCAGTCCCTCCCTTTCCAAATGGTGGACTCTGCACCGTTCAGAGAACTAATGGCTTGTGCCGAGCTGAGGTGGAGAGTTCCAAGCCGTAATTTCTTTTCCAAAGAGGCAGTACCAGCCCTTCACACATATGTAGAACAGA
This sequence comes from Phyllomedusa bahiana, assembly GCA_025379985.1. Classification (NCBI taxonomy): domain Eukaryota; kingdom Metazoa; phylum Chordata; class Amphibia; order Anura; family Hylidae; genus Phyllomedusa; species Phyllomedusa bahiana. The sequence goes on along the minus strand of JAODAL010012197.1, from coordinate 34,003 downwards.
AGATGGGCCAGTCCTTGAGCCTATCGGTTTCTTCCAAGGTGCACGGCAGTGCGGACATGTGGAGCTGTAACTACGGTCAGAGCCAGTACATGTCTTTTACGGCTCACTGGGTGAATGTGTTTCCTGCCCAGCCACACCAACAACTTGGACAGGAGACGCAGCTTTCTCCTCCACGTTCTCAAACTGCTGCTCCTGCACCAATGTCCGCCTCCTCCTCCACCACCACCTCAGCATCCACAAGTGGTGCTCCATCATACCACATGTGCAGCGCACAGCGGTGTCACGCAGTTCTACACCTGGCTTGCCTCGGCGAACAAAGTCACACAGGGGAGGAACTGCTCCGCGTCATGCAGCAAGAAATCGATGTGTGGCTTTCTCCGCACCAACTGAAAATCGGAACCATGGTGACGGACAATAGGAGTAACATGGCGTTCGCGCTGCACCGCGGAGGGATGGTCCATGCGCCCTGCATGGTGCATGTGTTCAATCTGGTTGTGAAAAGGTTCCTGAAGTCTTCCACCGATCTTCAGAACATTCTGAAAATGGCCAGGAAACTGTGCATGCACTTCTTCCATTCCTACAAATCCAGACACACCCTCCTCGAGCTGCAGCAGCAAATGGCCTTGCCCAACACACGCTGATATGCAATGTTTCCACCTGTTGGAATTCCAGCCTCCACATGTTAGACCAAATGTATGAACAGAGAAAGTCCATTAACGATTTTTTGATGATCCAAGCAGACAAGAGTACTACCCTGTGTAACTTTGATGTCAGCCAGTGGCAGCTCATGCGTGACACCTGCCGTTTGCTGAGGCCATGTTATTTGTCAGTCGCCAGGACTACGGGATGAATAACGTGATTCTACTGCTTCATGTCCTAGAACAGATGTTGCAAAATCTGTCTGGACAGGGGACTGGAGACATGGCGACTACATCTCGCGGCCACATGAGTCCAGCGCGGGCTGAACTGGAAGAGGAGGAGGAGGAAATTGGAGCACAAGCATTGTCTGGTGAAATGAGTGGTTTTTCTACCCAGGTGACAGGAAAGGAGCAGCCGGAGGAGGTAGCTGGAGATGAGGAAGATGAGGCAGATGACCCCCAAGCAAGATGACAGTATACAGTGGAGATGGAGGCAGGGAGTCCCACTGAGACACTTGCGCAGATGGCCTGCAGCATGCTGATTTGCCTGGTTAGTGACAGCCGAATAGTCACCATCAGGCAGAGGGATGATTTCTGGCTCTCCACCCTATTGGACCCCTCGCTCCTCCAAAATGGGACCCTTTCTCCCAGCGCCAGGGGGGGGGAAAACTGGCGTACTATAGAGAAATCCTGTGTAGTCATTGGCCGCGCCTATTACGGAATCGTCCATCCTGTGGTCTGCCCGGGGGTTTCCTCATCACTACGACCCTGGCAGGGCTGCTATGAGGGTAGCGGGTAGGAGCAGTGCACCCATCACATCTGCCTAAGTCGGAGACGTTGAGGCAGCTTCCTTCACCCGCCTAGTGGGAGATTTTACTCACGCACAGCAGGACCTGGAGCAGACCCAAACCAGCAGGTGGTGGCCACTTGGCACATTTCCCCCTAGAAAAGATGGGCTGCCACTGGGCAAAAAATTTGATGTGGGGCCCAAAACTTGCCAATTTTTGCACGGGAGAAGCGTCCTGTCGGGCCCATAGTGTAGCATCAGAGGGGTGTTCAGTGCGAGGGACCATCTTTCCCCCAAGGAAAACCCGTTTGTCCACCAGAAATGGGAGAACGACCTTTGTAAAGATGAACAGGGGGGGGATCAGCCGGGATTTCCACACACCAATGTTTTATCATCAGATTAATCGCCAAAAGCCCCCCCAAAACTTGGAAATGGTCTGGTTTCTAACTACCTGCCTCACCACTATTTGATGCTACCCCCGCCTATGCCACACATCTGCTCCCATTTCTCCATCTCCTCCGCCCATCTTTACAAGAGGTTTTGCCACCTGCCCCACTTTCTTCTTTGTCCCCTCTCGACCTCATGCGTTCTGCAGCCTCCCCCCCCCAATCATTTGTGCCACTCTCTGACCTCTTTGCTGCGCTGTTGCTCCCCGTCCCCCTACACACTCTGCTTGGCCATATGTGGCCACTTCTGTTGGTCTCACCTCCAGAATTTGTCATTATGAATCCTGCCCCTCATCGTTGCTGCTGCCGCACCTTCACCCTTTCATTTTTCCCCACTCTGTGGCCTACTCCTTTTTTTTGCCACCTCCAATTTGTCATTGTGCCACCCTGCCCAAATACTGCTGCTGTTTGATCCCTCACCCCACACTGTGTCATTGGCCACTCTATGACCTCATGTTGTTGCGCGGCCGTCACCCCCACACTCTTCATTTGCCACTCTTGGTCTACCCCTGTTTTTTCCCACCCTGCCCTCATGTGCTGCTGCTGTTGATCCGTCCCTCCAACTGTGCATTGTAACCCTTTTGGGGTCCTGATGTTGCTGCACCCCCAGAATTTGTCATTGTGCCATCTGTGGCCTACTCATGCTGCCCCAATGACCGCTGCCCCACTGGAACACCCTGGGTTTCCAAATCGGTTCCACCCTCACCATCATGACTTTGCCACTTTTGTTTATTTTCCCCCTTCTTTTTTAAACCCGTCAAAATAATGGGAAAGGTCAGATTGTCTAGTATGTTAGCGTTGCGTTGGCTATCGAATCCGGGTATAGTCGATTCGGCCGCTATCGATAAGGTTTTTCGATAGTGACACGATTTTGGCATTACCATTAAAGTCTATGGGGGGCAACAACACCTTCATTATTACACCCAAAAAAAGGCTGGAGAAGCTGAAATTAAATCCCCCAAAATCCCAAAAAGGGTACATCTACACTTTGCAACACTTTGGTTATAAAAGTCACAGAAAAAAAGTACAACCATTACTTCCCGTTTTGTACCCCAGCATGACCCTTAAAAACCCGCATCACCCCCAAATTAAAAAATGCCGAAGGAGTTTGATTTTAACCAATGTTACTTTAAATGGGCATTGAATATCCCCCTTTCCGGAAAGCGCATGAGCCCCAAACCCGCATGACCCCCCGATTTAAAAAGTGCCCCAAAAAGATCTTCAACCACCATTTTTGTTGAACGGACAAATTTCTTCCCTGTCCGGGCCCAGAGACCATTAAAAACCTTCTGACCCCCCCGATTACAAAGTGCCCCGGGAAAAAGGAGTTTTCAACCCCCCATTTAGTTGAACTGGACATTGACTAGAACTGTCCTGGAGCAGCATACCCCAAAACCACATACCACATGACATGGAAAAATGACAGACATTTGTGCCGTGATGGAGGGCAGGAGGGAAGACTGCTAGATGCAGGGTTTCATTAACCACTGAAGGACAGATTGGCGACCATGTTCGTTACTTAGATTACAGGGCCCTGACCCAGCGATGACAGGCCTGACGGTCCTGCAACTGCATCCGGGCATGCTGTTGTCCCCCAGCACTGGAAGGAGCACCTTCTCTCGTACCCTACCTCCATGTGCTACCCCCCTCTTTTCCCCTTACCCCCTTTTCATTTCGCTCCATGTTCAAAAAAAAAAAAATTTAAAAAAAAAGGTATTCGAAAGTTTTGGAAAGTTTTTTTATTAAAAGATGGCAAATACAGCTTTTTCCTCAAACCCCTCTAATCAAAAAAAAATTGTGGATTCAAATTTTAAAACTGAAAGGGTTGTCTTCAAAAAAATTTTGGACTGGGCAAAAGTGAAAAAAAACACGTATCTTTTTTGTTTTGGGTTATTAAAAAAACGGTATTTTTTTTGCACCTTTAAATTTCACCCGTGGTGACTTAAAATTTGTTTTTTTTTAAAGATTTACGTGGAGGGCGCTTCAATGAAAAAGCGGGGTGCGCAAAAAGAAAAAAAACCGTATCTGTTTTTTTTTTTCGTATAATACAAGGTTTTTTTTTGCCCCTTTTCAATTCACCTGTGGGGCAATAGAATTGCTGTTTTAAGATTTACGGGGAAGGGCCGCGTCAATGAACAAAGCGGGGTGCGCAAAATTTAAAAAAAAGGGAATTTATTTTTTCGTAAAATCCCCCGGTTTTATTTCCCCTTTTAAATTCACCTTGGCGACTATAGAATTGCTGTTTTAAGATTTACGTGGATGCTTTTTCAATAAAACCTTTTGCGGGGGTTTTGCAAAAGTAAAAAAAACACGTTTTTTGTTATTTTTTCGTTTTATAAAACGGTTTTTTTTTGGACCCTTTCATTCACCTGTGGGGAATAAAAATTTTGCTTTTTTTAAAAGTTTTAAAGGGATCTGCGCCCAATGAACAAACCTGGGTGGCAAAATTTCAAAAAACACGAAAACTTTTATTTTTGGTATAATAAACGATATTTTTTGCACCTTTAAATTTTCCCCGGGGTTTGAAAATAAAAATTGCTTTTTTTAAGTTTTATGTGGAAGGCTGCGTAAAATAACAATGCGGGGTTTTAAAAAGTCAAAAAACACGTAACTGTTTTTTTTAAATATAATAAAGGGTTAAATTTTTTGACCTTTAAAATCCCCTGTGGTGAATATAAATTGCTGTTTTAAGGGATTTACGTAAAATGCTGCGTAAATTTGAACAATGCGGGGGCGCAAAAGAAAAAAAAACCCCGTAATGTTATGTTTTGATATAAAAAAACGTTAAAAATTTTTTTTGCACCTACAATTCCCCTGTGGTGAATAAAAGAATTCCCCTGTTTTAAGATTTAGAAGATGCTGCGTCAATGAACAAGGGGGGTGCGCAAAAGCCCAAAAAACCCACTAACTTTTTATGTTATGGTATAAAAAAACGGTTTTTTTTTCCCCTTTTCCCAATTCCCCCTGGGTAAAATATAAATTGCTTTTTTAAAAAGATTTACGTGGATGTTTGGCGCCAAGAAAAATTCCGGGGGTTGGGGAAAAAAAGTAAAAAAAAAACTTAACTTAAATTTTTTTCTTTTACGAAACACGGAATTTTGGAAAACAAACAACCTGTGTTTACTACAAAATAAATGAAAATTTAAAAAATTTTAACTGAAAAGGGGGAATTATCAACGTCCCAGGAAAAATTTGGGTAAAATGAAAATGAACCCCAATCTGAAATTTTTTACTGATAAAAAAAGGGTTTTTTTTGGCCGCCCCCCAAAAGCCCTCATTTTAACAAAAAGTTTGGGAAAAACCCAATAAAAGTTCAGGCTGCCCAATACCCCGGAAATATTTAATAGCAAACTGTTAATAATAAAATATTCCCCCAATGTCTACAAAAATTTTGGGTGAACTTTATCCATTTCTTTTATAAAGGGCTTGCTGTGTTCGCCCCGCCAGGTCCCCCCCCCCCCCCCCCCGCTCCCACCCCCCGGATTTACAGTGGTAGTTGCTGCTTTAAAAAATTCTCTAGTAACTCTAAAATCTTCAAATTCAAATTAACAAAATTTAAAAGGGATCAAGTATAGTAGAGGTTTCTCTGTGTAGAAAATAGACTAATTTCGTGGCTGTTTGGCCACGGGCAGAGCGCAGGTCCATCCCTATGAACGCTGAAACCTGAGGCTGAAACAGGAAAACGGTTCTAGTAAAACGAGGTCATGTTTTTTTTCCAGCCAATCGCAACCATCAATCCCATCATGACGTTTCCCCACATCTCACCCCGCTCTTTTCTGTTCTGATTTGTGGCCGCCAAATTACAGGAAAACGCCCAAAAAAGGGGCGTCTTTTTAGATGATGCTCAATTTTTTCCTTAATTATGCATGATCCCGGAAAATTTTTATAAACCCTAAAAAACCTTGCCGATTTCAAAAATTTGTCGATAAAAAAACGTCAAAACCCATTGTTTTGCCCAAAAGCAGATGGATCAGAAACAGAAACAGCAAAAAACCCTTTCTGGTACTCTTTTTGGCCCCCTGTTTTTTTTTGGCTTTAGCAAAACTGATGGATTTTTGACCGTTTGAAAGGGACATCGGATGAAAGGAAGGGCAAAAAGATCAGAGACATCAACTCAAAATTATTACCAAAACAATCTCCACTCATTCGGGGGGGCCTTAAATGGGTCAATGTTTTCGAACAGGTTTTTGTCATTTTCTGTGACGTTTAAAGCTCTGGGGCCCCCAGGATGACCCAAAGCTGTGTGTCCCCCTTTTGTGCTGAGCCTGTGCCCTACAGTAATACTTCTGTGTTTTTGCGCTATGTAGGATCTTAGCTCTCGTTTTTTTTCCTTTTTTTTTTTTTCCGTTTTTTTTTTTTTTTTTTTTTTTTGGTTTTTTCCCCAATGCCCTTTATCGGGCTCCCTTTCCCGCTTCATTTTTTTGGGTTTGGTTTTGCCCCCGAAAAGGGGCCCAGGGAATTTTTTAGGGGTTAAAGGGGATTTTAAGAGGGGGGCCCCAGTTTTTTTGCGGTTTTAAATACTTAAAACAAAAAGCTTGTTTTGAAGCCCAAAACCCAAGCCCCCTTGCATATCTGGTCATGGCCAAGGGTTTACAGAATTTAAAACAGTGTTTTTTTTAAAACGCGTTTCATCGGCATTAAAAAGGGTTTAAAAAACAAAATTTTGTCGGGAAAATTCTGAAAAAATTTCGGGAATGGGAATTTTTTTAAAGAAATTCGCCCTTCCCCAAAATTACTTTACAGTAAAAATTTTGGTTTTTTTTAAGCACTACTTAGCGCTTTGGAAAAGGCCTTTTTTGGACCGTCCTGGGGGTTACTTTAAATCCGGGTATCGCCGCTTCATGTGTTGCGCAGGAATGGCATACTGGACATCCGGGCTTCTTTCTGGAGTCAGCATGTCTTTATTCAGGGACAGGATAACCATAACAAATTGAATTATTCAAAACTCCCTAGGCAATCTGGCCACTTACTAAATCGAGACCTAGCCACTGTTCTTATCCGGTTTGTCTGGACCTAACGTCCTTTAGCATAATAACAACAAGTACTCTCCAGTACTGTGCATCGGCTTCACTCAAAGACTCCGTGGCCAGAACCTATCTCTCAAGCTCTGTTGCTGTTCCCACGCTATTGTGGCAGACCACGCACCTGATCACCTGCTCTGAGACTGGCTTTTTAATATGCCTGGTAAAATCTCTGGGAAACCGACCTGGCCTGGAACGTGGGACAGGGCCCTTACCCTAACCCAACGCTGTGACCGTTCCCCGCTGGTAAGGCAACCATCAAAAGCAGGCAGATAGCAGCACATTCTAGTTAAACATGTCAGTACCTTTCGGTTACTGAAGCTCTTATTGGTTGCCTTCCCCCACCGAATCTGGATTTCGTGGCACGTAGGAAGGGAGATCTCCTGCTGTTCGCCACCTAGTGGGCAGAATCCTAGCGAACCGTATGGATGTCGTGGGCCACCATTACCCACCGTTGAAAAAGGACTGTGGTTCTTTCTACCACGAACCAACCTTTCCTCTGGGGTTCAAGAACACATTGCTAAGTGGAGCCATCTCAACAACCATTCCTGTAAATCTTCCATCTGTCCAGGTGGCGTCACCACTATTTCGCCCTGGGACCTTTCAAATACCGTTTTTTTGTCACCGACCATTGGACGTTATGGGTCATATGTATACCACCATAAAGAGCCAGACTTTTCCCATCACAATGACTCTGATCCTACATTTTACCAATCTCACCTGACCTCGTGATGTCAGTTGATCACTTACTAATGGTGACCCAAACCCTAATTGCCCTGTAATAAAGTTGTCACAACATTTCTGTGATGCAAGCTAGCATTGCAAAGGTACTCCACTGACGACTCTAGGGATAGCTTCACGGTCATGTATATTGCAAGGTCATTTCAATAATGTCATGAGAGGTACTCCATTCTTACTCACCTGCTATATCAACTTTGGTTTAAGTACACCTTCTACCTCTGCACTGTGTCTAAATCAATCATCTTAACACGCAATTCACCCCTGGTGATTAGATACTTCCTCTAAATATCAGACTCATGATAACATCAGAATATGGTAGACATATTAGCATCAGTCAGGATATTCCTAGTGGTTTGGCCTCCTGTTATATATTGCGACACCAACTCCAACCAGAGTTCAAAACTCCAGAAAACTGTTCACTGTTACGGACTTCTACTATTACTCTGGGTCATCGATGTTGCTAGCAAACAAACATCTGAGCGGTGTTCACCCTCTCAGAATGTTTACAGTGATCACATGATCTTGGTTACATCACCCACCTCATCTACCTATGTCAGGATTTGCCTTGCTAGACAGGGCAGACAGTAGCAACATCTCTTAGAAGCTCGTCAGACATTACGTGCAGATAACATTATGAGTAACTTTGCCTCACACTAATCCCACTGTATCTCTCTTAAGAAGAATCAACTACTACAAATAGGAAAACCCTTGCCATTTACTCAGTTTTCTCACTGGGGATTTCCTTACCATCTGTGGGGTCAAACACACTGACAGACGCCCCTCACTAGCGCTTTGAGCCTGCATCACCCTCCTCTGGGTTATAAGCGTTCACATTTTCCCTTACTACGTCACTAGCAGTCTTCTGGCGACCATTGCAGTAAAAGTACTACAAATTACAGAAACCATTGGCAGCAAGTTACATTCGTTGCATTACATGTTCAGCACCATCTTTCCCTTCAATACCAGCAGAGTCACAAATGGATTTTCATCAAAGATTAGACCTTGCACTGAAATGACTTATGGACAAGGACTGCACACAAAATCTGTCTTGGCAACAGTTTTTTTCGCACTCTCTTCCTCATCTGAGTATTCACATCATTACACTGTTGAACTGACAAATTGCCGTAGTCCACTACCACACTGAAATGAGCTCTTCAACAGATTTTGTTTGTTTTATCATGGTCAATATCCAGCACCTTCACACAACCTAATCTCCTCTTACACAGAAGCAGAGGAATCTATTGTCTTGGGTTGGCACTCCTCACTTTCAGGCAAGCCCATTGCAGAGTCTTCCATTAGAATATGCATAAACACATCTATCTGGGACACCTACAGGATCTTGAACAACCCAACTGCTGGGCTATCTATCACAGGACACACATCACTGTGCTACTTGGGCTGCTCTCCCTTATTGCAGTAAACTGCCACCACTTCTTGCTGCTTGTTCACACGGTTGGGCGCAGTTAAATGGTGCTCTAAATTTGCAAACAGCTAAATCTACCCCCTGCTCAGGCTGCATGTGATATTGAAATATGTATTACAGTATCACATACATTTCCTTAATTTGTTTGCATTGTCCAATATAAACCAATTGCATGTATAGGACACCAAGTCCATCCAGACTATGCATGTCCACTGCTCTACTGGACTCTTATGGCTTGTCATGTATTTGTTGGGCCTCAGTTTAGCTCCAACAAGTCCTCAATTAGATCATCGCACCATGACCTAGCTAGGCCCCACAGCACATAACCAACCCCACTGGTGACAGTACTTTAACAGGTATGATGGCTGAGGTCACGTCTGGATCGCTCCTGCTGACTGTCAATGTAGCCTGGGGTGGGGCGGCTGCATTCTCCTGGAGCTCAGGCTTGCTGCTGCCTACCTCTCCGGCCACATCCTCCTGTGAGGGCAGTTAGGAGCACCATCCCTTCTGCTCTGTGGCTACCTCCAACATGGCTACTTCCACCCTATTTTAGGTGGTCGGTGGTAGCAAGGCTCGTGCCCTGATCCTGATGGTTGCACAACGGGGCCAAAGGCCATGGACACAGGTCCCTCAGCAACACTATCTCTCCCGATGTTAGTAGACTCACTCCTTGTAGGACGATACGGCCTCCAGCCACAGGACATTCCCTGATGCACATGTACCACCTGCAGGCTATCATCTCACCACTCAGGCTTGTTATCGTTTTTTGGAATCATCTTTTTCTGCCTTTTCCTTGGACACCCAGCCAAAGCTGCTTGGTTTTGGTATGTCCACACCCCCAAAAAACCGGGGAAAGAGGATGAAAATGGCCTTTTCCCCTAGTTTTTTCTCCAACTCTGCATGGAGTTTCTTCTCCTTGCTTATGGCAGTACTGCTCAGATCCTTCATAACGTTACTGGGCAAGGAGTTCCCCAGGGCCAAAAAAATTTCAGGTAGCGCAACACTTTTTTAAAACAACACCACATCTCTGTACGGGGGTGCGTCCCCTTTTTCCCCAAATATTCTCCTGTGCACAGAGGCAGCCTTCCCCCCGGGAAAACAGTCTGTTTTTGGGTTTTGTCTTCAATAGCACCCTTGCTTTAAAAAAAGCAAATTTTTAGCATTCCTATGTGACTCCGCGCCCTTTTAAAACTGCTTTTTTTTTCTGCCCCACTTTGTGCACATTTAGTTAGTGCCATTTTTTGCCCATGCACCCTCCCCAATTGTAAGCACTCGTTACGCTTGGAGCCCTTTTGGGGACGCCTGGGGTTACTTTAACTCCGGTCGCGCCTCTGTAGGGGGAAACGGCACACGGACACCGGTTTCTTTCGGGCGTCCCCCTTTTTATTCGGGACCAGGAAACATAACAACAGTAAAATAATAAACCCTGGCCCATTGCCACAATAAATGATGACTAGACCCCGTCTATCGGTGTTGGACCTAACGTCCAGCATCAAACAACCAGTATTCCAATACTGTCCGGCTTCCCTAAGCCCCGGGGGGCCAGAACCTCTCTCCCGTCTGTTGCTCCACTCTCTTGTGGGAGACCACGCCCCCCCGATCCCTGCAGGCAGGGTTTTTTTATGTGGGGAAATTCCCGGAAAAGAACTGGGCCCGGACGTGGGCGGCCTCCCACCCAACGCTGGACCTCCCGGAAAAAGGAAAACCCTCAAAAACCGCAAGCACCCTACTATTTTAAAATTCAGTAACCATAGGTTACTGACGCCAAATGGTTGCCTTCCCCCACCGAATCCAGGATTTCGGTGGCACGTCGGCAGCAGATCTCCTGCTGTTCGCCACCTAGTGGCAGAATCCTGCGACCGTCTGAGGTCGGTCGGCCACAATGTATAGATATTACATATATTATTATTCATCAAAAATTATGTAGGGAAATACGGTCAGTGGTATAAGAAAAGGTAAAGTTAATACTATAAAAGCACCAAAGTTTTTTTTTTTTTTTCTTCTTTCCCCATTCCCCCTCTTTATCTCTCATTTTCTTAATATTTTATGATGATGATAATATGCATGCATTACATGAGACCAGATGCAGCTCGGAAATAAATTACCATCTATTGATGCATATATTTATTATTCCTACCGACCATGTAAATTCTATATCAACCTATGCAAATACAGTAAAGCATGAGTGTATTAGCATATCTATACATTTATACTGTAGCGTAATCAGCCAGTGATAGTAGTATGCCTCATAATGTAGGATTTTTTCCGCCTAGTCCGTTTCAGGAGAGATGCGCAGATGCAGTAATGCGAGAGAAGTTGGACGGGAGCCCGTCACAGTAAGGGCAGAAATGCTCATTGGCGCAGTGCGCGTGCGCGGGTGGCATGGTAAAATAGGGTGGAAGCCCGTTACGGAGATGGCAAAATTGCCTGAGGAATGTAGGTCATATGAGCGCAGCGGCAGTAAATAGTATTAGCATGCATGGAGGAGAGATAGGGGTGTGTTTTGAATAAAGGGGAATTGAGTATTGTTGAATCTCTGGTGGCTAATTGGTGAGCACCTGAATAGGGTGTGTACCTGGGGCCATATAAAGGAAGTGAGCTAGACCACATGGGACCGGACCTCAATCCCCTGTTGAAGCCAGTTTGGTGGTGAAACATGTTGGGGAGGTCAGGCATTAAATTTTTATTTGTGAATTTCTACCTCTTTTCAGTGTGTTCCGCGCAGGGGGTTTCACAGGAAACTTATATGTTCATGCCTCAGTTTAAAGGAGGACCCCCAAGTAAAATTTTTGGGGATACTTTTTTGAGTTAGCAATCACTGTTACAGTATATGGGGGTTTCCCCTGCTGATATAATAGGGGGGGTTTCCCCCCCAGATTTGATAAATAAAAAAGGGTTTTCCCCTTCAAAATTAGAAAAGGAAAAATTTATAGACAAAATGGGGGTTAGAAATCATGTTTTTAAAAAGTTTGTTAGAGGTTAAGTGTTTACATAATAAAAGTTAAGTTTTAGTGCTTTATAGATTGAGAACTAATAGAGTTTAAGTTTGCCTATGGCAAAATAGTAAATATAGTTATTAAAAGTCACTCTTTGTTCTCTTAGTAGTTTCCTAACAAGTGCGTACAGTATATGACACACACTTGTGAACATCTTTCACTACAGTAGCTGAAAAAATGAGTTTCTTTGCTAAAGAGTTCAATATAGTGCAGCAGCAAGATGCTTATTGACATACGTCACAGTTAGAAGTGTGAGAATTTAAGATGGCGTCCATATTTATAGGGCTGTGACGTCACAGAAGCCCGCTGGTTGCTGATTGGCTCCATGCCTGCACATGTCATTGAGGGTGTTCATTTCTTCCCCCCAGAGTTCTCTGCCCCATGTCACGCCATGTGTTCACGGCCATTTTTTAAAAAAAAGATGATTCGTTCCTGCGAAGTACGATAAACTTCGGCTTTGTGCAGAACCGAAGTTTTCCTGAATTTCTAAACGAATTCCACTTCGTTAGATTTGATTCGCCCATCTCTAGCTGTATCTCCAAAACTGCTAAAATGAACTTTTGGGCGTTCAATAAAATTGTCACCAAGCAATCACTGTTTGAAATAGATTTCTTTCTGTAGGAGATTTTCTAACGGTGTCCCCAACACAATAGTGATATCAATATCAATCAGTATCACTATCTCAATATTGTGAACTTTTCTTATATAACTTATATATAATAAGGCACTATATTATAGTGATTATATGGTGATATACATATATAACTTATATATAACTTTTCTTTAATCAGAATAAAGATGGGAAAGATGCAGCCAGCAATACAATAACTCCCTAACTATTACTGTCTATGATTCCCTACGTTTGCTGTACACCGCCCAACTAATCTAAATAACAGCTTTTCCTTTCCAAAATCGCTGAGAAATTGTATGTCTGCATGCATGCAAGCAAGCAGACAGACTTGTCAGTACAGATAGTGAACTTGAAATGGCGTTCACAAGGGAATACAGTGAAATACAAATAACAGGGTCATGTTCCATTGGTGGCTCCATTGCTTGGGTCAAACTGAGTGCTTGAGAGAACAGAGTGTGAGTTAACAAACCTGAGTTTAAAACAGGAGAGAAAAACTGGTAAGTAAACAAACCTATTTTATTTAATACTTCAATCTCATTAACTTTTTTTTTGTCTCTTCATTGCTGTTGCACCAGGATAATGGGCAGCTTCACTGGCAATTTCCAGCAGTGCACAATCTGCCATATGTATGCACTACTGGAGCAAGAGGTCCAGGGTGAATACCGCTGTAGCAGATGTGAGCATGTTGCTACTCTGGTAGCTCGCATTTTAGACCTAGAGGAGCATAATGCGACATGAGGGCGATTGACAAATGAAGAGAGGAGTTTGCTTCTTTTTGGGAGCAAACAGTTAGTGGGCTAAATGTTGAGGGTGGAGTATTGGATCAGCAGGAGGAGCCGTTTTAGCTGGGTTAATATAGACAGGGGGAGTTCTAGGGGAACCAGAAAAAGGAAGGCCACTTCTCCTCCTGAGATTCCTAGAAAAATTGCCAAGTTGGGTGATAATGCTGGGGAATCAGTCTCAGAAATGGCAGCCCTAGTGGACACTGCTCTTCCTAGTAGCCGGAAGAGCAGCCCAACTAGTAGTAGGGGGATGGGAATGCAGGTAAGAAAAGACAGTTAGTAGTTGTAGGGGATTCTATAATCAGGAAGACGGATAGAATAATTTTTCGCCAGGACCGCCTCAACCGAATGGTTTGCTGTCTCCTGGTGCCAGGGTTCGGCATGTGGTGGACCGGGTGGATAAATTACTGGGAGGGGCTGGCGAAGACCAGCTGTTGTGGTCCATGTTGGAACCAAAAGACAGAATACACGGTAGGTGGAGGATCCTAAAGAATAATTTTAAAGAATAGGCTTAAAGCTGAAGGGAAGGACCTCCAAGGTTGTGTTCTCCCGGAATACTGCCCGGGGCCATGCGCTACTCAGGAAAGGCAGCGGGGTCAGGGAGTTAAATGCATGGCTGAAGTCTTGGTGTAGGACAGAAGAGTTTGGGTTCTTAGAGCACTGGGCTGATTTTTTATTGGGGTACAATCTGTTTTCTACAGATAAATTGCACCCGAATGGGAAAGGGGGTTTTGCTGTGCTGGGGGAAAGAAAATTTTAGAAGGGGTGCGGGAGTATTTTTAAAAAAGGGATGAGGGGGGGAGGACAATATAGAAAATGAAGGAGTAGTAGGTTAGAGAGTGGGCAGACTATGTCAGCGGGTGGAAAAGCGGAATGGAGGAGGTGGATTTTGACCAGTGGATAAGTAGATCCATGTGTTGCAAAACCCGCATTGAAGATATAGGTACCCAAACATCTCATGTAATCTCATGCCATCTACTAATTGTGTATTAAATAATCACATGCTGTTCACGAAAGGTATCATGTATAATCCCAAGCCATCATCTGAAAGGGTAATGTATTATCTCATGTCACTACCGAAGGAGGATGTTTAATCGAAACCGTCATCTGAACAGGTAACGTTTAATCCATGCTGTTACTGAAACGGGGGAATGTATGATCCCATGCCGTCTAATGAACATGTTAGATACAATCCTAAACCGTTTACGGAAAGTGTAAAACTGGAAGGGAACTTAAAATGTCTATTCACAAATGTAGAAGTCTTGCAAACAAAATGGGGGAACTTGAGGCGCTTGTTGTTTGAGGAGCTGATTGATGTGGTAGGTATTGCTGAAACATGGCTGGACTCCCCGGGATGATTGGGCGGTCAACCCTTTACGGTTTTAATCTGTTTAGGAAAGGGCAGAGCGAACAGGAGGGGGGGGAGGAGTGTGGGCTGTATGTAAGGAGCAATATGAAGGCCCAAATGTGAAAAAAGGTAATACAGGGCGGAGTGGCTAATGATGTGGAAATATTGTGGGTGGAAATACAAGGGGAGAATAATGCAGAAAATATCATTTTTTGGTGTTTAAATTTTTAGACCCCCGAACATCACTGAGGAGATAGAAGAACAGATGCATAATCAAATTGTGCGGGCAACACAGGCAGGTACATTGGTAATAATGGGTGACTTTAATTACCCAGGCATTGACTGGGGTTACGGTTCTGCATCAACTGAAAAGGGAAGGAAGTTCCTCAATTTGTTAGAGGAGAATTTTATGGGGCAGTTTGTGGAGGAACCCACTAGAAGTGATGCTCTGTTGGATCTGATCATTTCTAACAAAGCAGAATAGTCGGAGCAGTTACGGTTTCTGAAAATCTTGGTAAAAAGTGACCACAATATATTCATTTTGCGTAAACTGGAAAAAAGAAAAACAGAGAGGGAAGGCAAAAACATTTAATTTTAAAAGGGCCAAATTTTCCTTATTAAGGGATGAAATACATGACCCTAAGCAGCGCCTATCTTCTGCTGCAATTGACCAATTTAAATCCAACCCCCATCCTTTAATGAATACATGGAAACATCAACTTGGATAAATTGGCCACAGCAGCCATTTTATTTAACACACAAATATTAACAAACAGTACACTGCCAATGAGTAAATATCCAAAAACCCATCAGCCCAAGACCCCCTAGTAGGGCAAAGCTTGGGGCTGAGGTCCTTGGAGCTGTAACCTCTGAACCATTACCAAGCCTGGCGAAGCCGTTCTTCTTTCCACCATATTTTACCCCCAGCCGTCACCCCCGGCTTCAGGGCACCAAAAGCCACCTCAGGCGGGCTACGCATTCCATAACCTGCTCCCCAAGGACGCTGCCCTGTGGAGCCCCAATACTTCGCCAGGCGGTCATCCACCAAATTGGGAGCAAGCTGAGTGACTCCCCCCATACTTTTCACAGACTCCAAGGACCCCAACCGCCATAGATAGCGACAGGATACCTCAAGGGCGCGACGCCCCCAACAGCTCAAGACCGTTCAATCCTTTGGATAGACAAAGACCTAATTCTAGCCCTACGATTACAAATGGCGCCGTCCCTACGCAAAAAATCTCCATCACACAAATTCCCAGCTCTCTATGCCGCACCCCAAAACACCGTTCTTAATCACAAAAGATGCCACCGCTTTATTTACTTAATGCGGCTCCTATTTATACCTGTCGCTGAATTCCGCATGCAACAAGCTAAACCTAGGAACTATAGCCGGCCAACCCATAACCAAGCCCGGATACAAGGGCCAAAGCCTCAGAAACTCATGCAGAATATCCCTTATTAATTCCCTGATTGGGGCGCCATGCCCAAATCATTACCACCCGGCATAAATACCGCACATCCGGGACTCCTGTCCCAGGCGACGAACTGCTGGAAACTCCGTAGAACTTGATTCCATGAGGCCCCACCCCGCTTGCCGATCACCGAATAACCGCATCGTCTCTGGAATACCCAGTTGTCGACCTCTTGCACGCAGCGTCTGCTCGATTCCGCTCCCAGTGAACAAAGAATGGCCAAATATCCAGACCATCCGCTGTCCTAGACATAAAAAACAAGAGGACACTGGACACAAAAACATCTCATAACAGCCAAAAAATACTTACGGGAGACTGAGAGGGGGGGAGGAGGATATTCCACTGCCCCCCGTTCTATCTAGGAACAACCTGGCGGCAAATGAGGGCGGTATATAGAGCTTGTATCGTTCCGATTCCCATCTACCAATCCACCGAACTGACCAGCATCCATAAACCCAACCGCCGCATCAGTAGCTTGCCCCCAATTCGAAATGAATGGGGGCGAAATGTGAAGGATCTAATCCCAACTCATCCAAACATCGCCTAAAGGGACTGCCGGTGAAAATTGAAAATTTCGGAAAACGGGATAAAAATCTCCATCTGCATGTGTACAGTAATGGGCCCCTGCACCCCCTCTACAATGCAGGCAGTTATCCACCAAAGCAACGAAACGGCACATTTTGAGCCTCTCACTAACCAAAAACAACGTTCTGCCCCTACCACTTGATCCGTTTTCGATCATTCCTTACCCAGGATCGACAAACCCCCCGCCCTGCCGCTGACGGTCTCCAATGTAAACTCCTACTAACACTCTCTGCTGGACAGACCAATTTCCTATCCGCAATGCCCCAAAAATGCTAATGAAAATTGCAAGGCGAAAATAGCTACCTCAACTCTGATCTGCATATTTAAATTAACTTTTCTCCTAACGTTGCAGAAGCTGAAAAAACCACTGGGCGCCGAGAATCACTCTACTGACCCGGCGATACCCCTCAATGCCTGCCTCACTCCCAAAGGTTTGGGGTTAAATCAGCCTACCTCTTGCTTTAAAACCAAAGGCTAATCTGACAGGAACCGTTGAACCCTAGCAAACTGACCAACCCTCGTTAGAACGTGGGACCTACTAAGGCTAAAAGAGCAGGCCGCCCAACCCCATAACCACTGCTGAACAACCAAGACCTGCATTAAGAATCCATGTGCCTGGAGCTACAAACGTTGACCGAAACAGTCGTTCCGCTGTACTGAACCAAGGTCCACAACTCCAAGGGACACTCCATCCCATCGCGCTGCTTTCGTGCCAACTCCGAAACCGCTCCCACTGTGACGAGACAAGGAGTCAGCTAGATCATTTTTTTACAAGCCGACAATGTCGAGGTATCACCATATGTTTAATTAAAACAACGCAGTACCAAATGCCGCAAACAAGCCAAAAACCGGAGGAGACGAGCGAACAGGGAGGTTAGTGGCTCTGTACCACCCCATGTTATCACAGTTAATACTGAATTTTTCGATTCGCAAAGTGTGCACCCCAAACTTTCAAAACCGCAAAACTATGGGAATAGTGCAAGTTCTTAACTAAACCTGTATGAAACCATGCTGGGCCATGGCACCGCACACCATCCTTGAGTTAGTAGGCCCCAAAAACCTTACATTCCCGGCATCCGTATAACACTGATGTCCGCAATTGCTAATGGCCTTGTCCAAAATAATTAGAGTCGACGTTATAATGCGTCAAAAAAGAGTCCACACCCTCAGATTCTCCTTCATTCCCTACGACAAACATCAAGAAATGATGAGGAACCTTAAACCCCGCCGTTGCCTGTGCGCCATCCGACGCGAAAAAAACTCTGCCAAATCTCGGCATAATCCTGCAGGCAAAATTGAGTTTTGCCCAGCAATGACTAGGCATCTTCCTTCAGGGTCGCTCACCTTTGTTGCATACCAATAGTACACTCCGATCTCTCTGCTCTCAAGTCCCTCAAGACTTCTCTTCTGGTAAAACGACATTCCATAGCTAGAGTTATAAATGCCGATTACCAAAAAAATTGATTGAAGTCGTCGGAACCGCCAGTCTTGTCGGGGTAAATGGTACCCCATTGGTTTGCCACCACTGAATTGATGCCATCAGTGACCCAAAACCCCAGAGTTCCGTGTGTGGCCAATGCATAGAACATCGTGTAAGTTAGTGGGTGAGAGTCGACAGACTGACACGGCTCCCGCACACACCCATTCAAAAAACGAACTGAATGCTTCAAAATAGAAACATGAGATAGAACACCCATTGGCAGGCAAGATCAACAAAAATGAACCATCCCAAAAACACCCAATAAACCGTGTGTGCTCTCCGGGGTGCACGGCAACAAGAGATTGGCGGATTCAATGTCCGTTGTTGGCAGAGCTGCCCGCGACCATACGCCCTCAGCCATTTTAGTGCCGCCGGCTTCAATGGACGTTAGACCACGGAACAGAGTTCCGGGGTCGTTACCGTCATTAACAGAAAAAAACCTTGGGAAAAGATAGGTGGATGAATTAATCTAACTTATTTTGGTTCCTTTTCTAGGAACAGCCCAATGTGGGAAACTACAAATCCGGCACCGCAGGACTAATGGGCCCGCCATTCTACCAATGGACACTTCCTTATTTTTAATTTCTCTTAATAACCTCCGGATGAACGAGATGACTCAGGGTTTTTAACTTGAAAATGGTACCTCAAGGGTGGGTGAGGATCCGAAACCCTCACCCAAAAACCTTTTTTAACAATTAAAGCCGCCTCCTTATCTGGGTACTATTAGGTACGCTCCATCGTGGTGACTCACCGGAGTCGCCCCTTGATGAAAATTAGCCCCCTCCCTTTTCCTTTTTCGTAGCAACGTGACGATCCATGTGGGAGCGGCGCTCCTGCACAAGGACATGCTTAAGCGGCAGTTCACTCCAAACCTGCATTGACTGTCTAAACTGCAAGCAGACCCCTGCTTTGAGTTCCTTTGGGAACCCCCCCCCCACGAACGACCCTAGGCACCCCCCTGCTGTCCAGAGGTCTACCAGGTCCCCCCTGATAGGGTGGCGTAGAGCATGGGTGCCATAACCTCAACCATAATCCTAATCCCTTGATCCACCGAATTGCCGGTTGAACCACTTTCTCGCTGACGAAATTGTTCGTCATTATCGGGAGCCACGGCCTGCCCCCGTTATACAGCTGTGCCTCCGCTATAGAATCTAGGTAACAAAAAAGTCCAGAGCAGTTTCCGGAGCTTTTCCCCAATGACGCTTGCCAGAATGGCATAAAGCATGCATCCAATTTTGGAGGTTTGCGTTAGTAAATCCGCCACACTCGTTTATCCTCTCCTCTTCATTACTTTCACTCCCTCTTCCCTTCCTTTTGGTATATTAAACTTTCTCGAGCGGTAACAGGGAAAAGATTCGACGTTACTCGTACTTGCCGTATCTTTTCCTCACTCTTATGAGATGAGCAATAAAGGTCCTCAAAGCATACATATACTCCCCTCTCGCTCGGTCATCCACCATAACCCTGTCGACCGCTACTGTTCTGTCTGTATCCGACACCGTTGCTCCACGCTCCCTCCAAACTTTCGTCGACGCAATTCCCCCCACCCCTGAGCGGGGATGGAAACCAAGAATTCGATCCGCTAACCCTCCGACCCGCCAGGTCCGTGATGGGTGAGGCTGTGTCCACCAGTCCCGCCATCCTGGTAGTCGTTGTTCAAAATCTTCGCGCAGGCTACTGCTAGCTCCTGCAGTGGCGCCACCCCCATCGGTGCCAAAAATCCCCTCCTGCACTGCCTGCCACGACGGTGAAGAACATTACACAGTTGAGGCCTCACTGGCTATGTACCCGCGCGCGATGCCCGATCCCTGAATCTTACACTGACGAACCATATAACCTCCGCTCTCCAGTCTGTATGATACGGATGATCAAATGAACGCAGATCCTGGACACGTGAATCCTTCCGAACGTTCTCTCCGGCTCCCGTCCCCGCCGCAAGACCCCAGGTGGCCCCCCAATGACCGACAAGCCCAACCCCTTGGGCAGCCGCTATCCCACACTTCCAGACGATGAAACATCCTTCCTCTCTTGGAATCTGCTCCTTCCGAGTCTTCTCGCCTGTTCCTTTGAGGGCCCCCCGACCGGGTATCATCGCGCAGGAGCACTAGCCGTCGACCCGGGTACTGTGTACTGGAATATGCCAGCCAAGCTGAGACACAACACTGGGTGTGCTGGCGACGCTGTGTCCGCTGTGCCCTCCCGCTGGAAGGATTGCCTCCCAGACGAACGGCACGAGAACAGCCTTGCAGAGCTCACGTCTTTTGCCCTGGAGGGTCCCGAGAGGGGCTCCGATGGCGTGCACGGGCCCTGGGGGTCACCTTAGGGCTCAGGCACTCTGGGGGGTGAGTCCGGCTTGAGGGAACAACAGTTCCAGGGGGGGAATAGAGGCCACAGGGACCCGTGAGGTGTGAGGTACCGGCGCAGGCCCAGCCACCTCCCCCCCTCCCAGCGCACCCCGGCACTGTTGCGCCAGCACTCGAGCGGTCTCTCCTGCTGCCCTTATCTGGCTTGCAGCAGCTCTCACATTGTTCAGCCATTATGAAAGCCTCGAGGAAGCGGATTGCTATCCGCGAAACGCATCATATGTTTTAATAAATTCTGAAAAGAATTACTCTGTTAGCGTTTTTACGCGCATTATCCAATAGCGCGCTCTAGTTATATCTCAGGTTCCCTTAATCTAGCACCTTGGTGAAGCCTGTAACGGGCTTTACCGGTAGCTACATTCCCCTTTCTTCACCACTTCTTCTGGCGTCCTCGTGGACCTCGAGCGGGAACCTGAACCGGAGCTGCCATTATCTTCTATCTCTAATTTGAGATACCAGGCGTGTGTGCAAGCTGTACCGTAACTATTGTACAGCTCGATCAGGTGAGCACCCACCAGCTACTTGCTTTTTATCTTGTATAATACTAAGAACTCGATCCGGCGCTCTGTTTTCTCCTTAGCCACCAACGTTCCTTCCAGGAGGACCGTATTGTTTCTTACTCCATTATGAAAGCCTCTTCACAACGATTCCCGCACAGTGACAGACAAGCGCAGTTGTACAGGTCACTGCTGCTTGTCACGCTGCCCGCGTCTGCTCCCGCGCGGCGCAGGGTCCGGCTTATGAGCCGGCTCCACCACGCACGCCTGACTCCGCCCACCAATACCCCGGTCTCCGTCGGCGCACATCGCGCCCAACTCCGCCTACCCTCCTATACCCCGGGCTGAGACGGCGTGCCGGGTCATGAGGGGCCTCCCCTTAAAGGGGCTGAGCCCCCCATGTCCGGCCCCGGACTGGACCTATACTGGGAGCAGCTATTAGCCAATAGTGATATACACTCACCGGCCACTTTATTAGGTACACCTGTCCAACTGCTCGTTAACACTTAATTTCTAATCAGCCAATCACATGGCGGCAACTCAGTGCATTTAGGCATGTAGACATGGTCAAGACAATTCCTGCATTTCAAACCGAACATCAGTATGGGGAAAAAAGGTGATTTGATTTGCCTTTGAACGTGGCATGGTGTTGGTGCCAGAAGGGCTGTTGAGTATTTCAAAACTGCTGATCTCCTGGGATTTCACGCACAACCATCTCTAGGGTTTACAGAAAAAGGTCCGAAAAAGAAAAAACACCAGTGAGCGGCAGTCCTGTGGGCGGAAAGCCTTGTTGATGCCAGTGGTCAAAGGAAAAATGGGCAGACTGGTTCAAAGCTGATAGAAAGGCAACAGTGACTC
Organism: Phyllomedusa bahiana; assembly: GCA_025379985.1. Lineage (NCBI taxonomy): Eukaryota > Metazoa > Chordata > Amphibia > Anura > Hylidae > Phyllomedusa > Phyllomedusa bahiana. The sequence continues at coordinate 11,935 of JAODAL010012197.1, read as the reverse complement.
AAATAGCCACCCGTTCAACAAGGTAAGGGAGAAGAGCATCTCGAACGCACAGTAAAGGCGAACTTTTAGGGAGATGGGCTACAGCAGCAGAAGACCAAACCGGTGCCCACTCCTTTCAGCTAAGAACAGGAAATGAGGCTCCAATTTGCCCCAAACTCATCGAAATTGGACAGTAGAAGATTGGAAAAACGTTGCCTGGTCTGATGAGTCTCGATTTCTGCTGCGACATTCGGATGGTAGGGTCAGAATTTGGCGTCAACAACATGAAAGCATGGATCCATCCTGCCTTGTATCAACGGTTCAGGCTGGTGGTGTCATGGTGTGGGGAATATTTTCTTGGCACTCTTTGGGCCCCTTGGTACCAATTGAGCATCGTTGCAACACCTTGTTGAATCTATGCCACGAAGAATTGAGGCAGTTCTGAAGGCAAAAGGGGCTCCAACCCGTTACTAGCATGGTGTACCTAATAAAGTGGCCGGTGAGTGTAGAAGCCAAGTGGGGGAGCTTTAAATATACTTTGGGGAAATTTATTGCAAAATATATTCCTATGGGTAACAAGCATAGGCGACTAAAACTAAAACCAACATGGCTTCTACCTTCTGTTAAGAGGGCAATAAACAATAAAAAAAGGGCATTTAAATAATATAAGTCAGAGGGGTGTTTTGCCAACTCTGTGTGGGTCCGATACAGCTTTAAAGAAGGCAACATCCAATGCTTTATTTACTTTATTATATGAGTAACTCAATGATTACATAAAACTACAAGAAGATAGTGTGATATTGTATATACTTTTGCATAATATAGATTATAAAGGCAAGGCACGCATAATATTGGTTACAAAGGCAAAGCACGCATAGTATGGATTACAAATACTCACATCACATCTATATATGGGTCAAAGCTTCATCAGGCATCTTATAAGCATCATCTATTGGCATCAGCTGGTAACACGGACCAGCGAAGATAGAGAGATAATCCTGAGATCCACACCGTGCACGGGTGCCCCCATATACAGGTCCAAGCTTCACCAGGCATCTTATCAGCATCATCTATCAGTATCATCAGCTGGGAGAAGGGGCCAGCGAGATAGAGAGATCTACCTGGGATCCACACTGTGGCGTTGAGGCGTCCCTCTATAGCCCACAGGTACAGCTACTTCTAACTTCGCAGCAAACTTTCCCAGCTTATATCTTACTTGAAACAAATGCCTGCGTAACCAAGTGTTACACAAGCTGACAGATCAGTACTTTTCCAGTATAAGGCCTCCCTCCTTCGAATGGCCAGTTCTTAAGAGGTTAACCTGGTACTGGAAAAAGCCCATGACTAGATGCCAAGCAACCCTGAACCATGGACACCTGGATTCCCACGATTTCTCTCTAACCATTCCGGGTAGTATTATTTCAGCTACAGCGTTCCCAAAACAACGAGGCCCTGATAACAACCCTCTGTGTCAATATGCACTGATTCTCAGTACACATCTACAAGAAGCTAGGAAAATTACAGCTTAAAGACTAGCTATTCTATAATTCTTAAAGTGATACTGTCAATATGGATTCCGGATGGTCAATAAATCTCTTAGCACTACAGAGGGGTCGGCATCAGTCTTTGAAAATTATAGAGAGCTTCATAAAATCTGCAAAAAAGTTATAAAAGCAGCTAAAATTCAAAATGAAAGGCAAGTGGTCAAGGACAGCAAGATAACCCAAGAAATTTTTTAAGCATATAAAACCCAAAAAGCCAAAGTCGGGAGCAAGTAGAACCCTTAAAACCTGTGAGGGAGCTGGTCACTGGTGACCAAGAGAAGGCAGAGGAACTATGTAGGTTCTTCAGCTCAGTATATACTATCAATGAAATAGTAAAAGATGGGGTGGGGCCCAAATTTCAGAAGTAGGTGCTGGCAGTACTGTTAATACATCATTTGCTATAATTAATTGGCTCAGTTTTAAAAAAAAGTCAAAGCCAAGTTAAATAAACTGAATGTGAACAAGGCTTCAGGCCCTGATGGCATTCACCCAAGATTTCCTAAAGAGGGTCAGCTCGGTTACTCTGTGCCCCCGTACATGATATTTAGAGATTCCCTGTTGACTGGTATAGTACCAAGGAGACTGGCGCAAGGCAAATGGTTCCCATCTTCAAAAAGGTCCAATTTTGCCCCCGTAATTATAGACCAATAAGTTTAACATCTTTGTGGGAAAAATGTTTGAGGGCTCATAAGGGACTAAATAGAGGAGTATGTTTACAAACACAATATTATTAGTGACTGCCAGCATGGATTTACTAAGGACAGAAGCTGTCAGACCAATCAAATTTGTTTTTTTTAGGAGGTGAATAGAAGTTTTGGATAGCGGGGAAACTGGAAAATTGTTTTTTTTAAACTTTGCAAAGGAAATTGACACGTACCACAAAAGATTTTTTTGGGGGGAAAAAATTAAAATTTAAATTGCGTAAGAAAATAACATTGGAAATTTTGGGAATTAAAAACTGGTTTCGGGATCGTACTCGAAGTGGTGGTAAATAAATCCTACTCTGATTGGTCCCCGGGGTTGTGAGGGGAGTCCCGCGGGGCTCAGAAATTTAAACCTCTCATTTTTAAATTTTTTTTTAAAATAACATATATTTTGGAAGGGATCGATAGCAGGGTTTCCGATTTTTGCAGAGGGAACAGCAAGCTATCAGGGAAATTTGCAATCTATGGAAAAATGCCAAAAAATTGCAGGCAGGGACCCCACTGAGTGTTTGGGGAAACCACTGGAAAAGGGGGGTTAAAAAGTGGAAAAATGTAATTTTCTGCATCTGGGGAAAATAACCCTACAAGGCATCTTTTGTCCTAGGGGAAAAAAACTTGAGAATCGCTTATTGAGAAAGATCTGGGCGTTTTTTTAAGATCAAAACTACAAACAGAAATCCCAATGCCCAATCACCCTGCCCTAGGGCAAAAAAGAAAATTGGGCCCGTTACAAAACCCCAAAAGGGACCCAGCCTTTTTTTTGGGACTTCCTGACACCCCCAAAAATTTTGAAATCTTGGCAGGGGCACTTTATGGGAGAAAAAACTTTTTGACACTTTTAAACCTATCCATGTGATTTTTGAATTTTTCCCCCCTCGTGAAAAACATTTTTCTTTAATTTTAGTAAGAAAATTTTACCCCATAAAAACCTTTTTATTTTTTGTGAAAAATAAAAAATTTTCATGAAAAATTAGAAAAATCCATTGTTTTTAAAAAAGTTAAAAAAATTTTTTGCGGCAAGAAAAATAATTATTCACCATAAATATTTTATAACTAGCAGCTACCAAAAGTCCCCCAAAGGGTTGGCATCTTTTTTTAAAATGCCCTTTTTTTTTTAATGACTTTAAAAGGGTAGAAAAATTAGTAGAAAAATTTCTCATAATTTTCAAAAAAATTTGCAATTACTTTTTTTAGGGACCAGTCCATTTTCGACATGGCTTTGAGGGGCCTGAAAGGTTTAGATACCCCCCAAAAATGCCCACCTTCAAAAACTAGACCCCTTTAAAAAAAAATTATAAAGGTTTAGGAAGTTTTTTTAAACCCTTTAATATTTCACAAAAAAGGTAATACAAAGTGGAGGTAAATTTCAAAATTTCACTATTTTTTTAAATTTTCAATTTTAAAATTTATCCAAATTTTTCACGGAATACGGAAAATTTGGACTAGGTAAATGAAAAGTAAAATCATTTCCCCCAAGTCCTGCCTTTTTTTAAAAATTTCCCCATATGTCCCTCGTGCATTATTTGGCTCATCCATAAAAACCCCCGAATAGGGGAGCACCCTACTGACTCGGGGGTTTTAATTTTAAAAGCAATTTTTATTTAGGCGCCATTTCAGGTTTGAAAAGTGCCCTAAAAGGGGCCCCTTTAAAAACCCCTAAAAAGAACCCCCATAATTGGAAACTACAAAACCCCTTTAAGTATAAAATACAGTTGTTAGTGAGTAAACCAACCCACAGGGAATTTACAAATTTTTTTTTTTTTGCATTAGGCTGTAAAAAATTTAAAAAATTTTTTTTTCCAAATAAAAACCGCAATTTTAATTTTAAAAAGGTTTCATATTTAAAACAAGGGGAACCCCGGAAAAAAAAAAACCCCAAAAAAAATTTTTAAACCCAATTTTTCTCCAAAATTCGGCAAAAACCTTCCCGTGGGTGTAAAATGCGTTTTTTGGGCGAAAGGGAGGGCGAAAAAGGGGGGGAGCGCAAAATTTTGGGTTTTGGAACGGGAGATTTTGGTGGGGCCAAGCGCCTTTTGCAAAGCCCCCCAAAATACCATAAACAAAAGGTTTAAAAACCTTTTCCCGAAGTCGCCCCATTTTAGATTCAACCCCCCCCCAGGATCCATTTAAGGGGGGTAAATTTTGGGGATTTTTTGGGGGCACAGGGTTTCCAATGGAAAATTTTTTTTGCATTGGGGCCATTAAAATTGGGGGGGAAAAAAAGGGGAATTCCACCATTGTTTTTTTTGGGGTTTAATTTTAAAAAGCGTTCCCCATGCACTGAAAAAGATTTTGATAACTTTAAATAAAGGGGTCGGTTTTTAAAAATTTCAATGGGAAAAAAAAATTTTAAAATAAAATTTTTTAAGTTTTTATTACTTTTTAAAACCCCTTTGAAAAAAGGTCTAAAAAAAATTTCGTTTTTTAAGGTTTTTTTCCCATTTTGACAAATCAAAAAATTTTTTAATTTTTTCTTGTACAGGGGCTGGGGGGTTTGGCCCGTTTTTTGCGGGTTGAATTGAAAGGGTTTTTATTGGACCATTTAGGTGGGCAAAACAACAAAAATTGTTTTACTTTTTTATTTAAAAAGGGGTTTTTGTGAGGGAATTTGGAACAAACCTGGGATTGTTTTTTTATTTTTTATTTTTTATTTTGGGCTTCCACTCCCGCTTTTAGAAATGAAGCTTTTCTAAACTTTACCCAGGCAGACGATTACGAAATTACACAAAATAAACCCAATTTTTTAAAATTTTTTTTTATTTTTAACTGGCTTTTTAACAATAAAAAACACTTTTTATTCCAAAAACCAAGGAAAAAAACAATTTTTGCATCGCCCAAAGTCTGAGAGGGCCCAAAAATTTTTATTTTTTCTTTTTATTTGGGGCATATAAAAAGGGCCCTTGGGTTTTTTTTGGCGGGAAGTTGGACCGTTTTTAATGGTGTCATTTTTTTTTGGGGGAAAAAGGGCTTTTTGATCGTTTTAAAATCCCCTTTTTTTGGAAAGGCAGGGGGAAAGAAAATACTGCAATCCAGAGTTTTTTTTATTTTTAACGGCGCTCACTGTGCCCGTAACCGTTTAAAAAGTTTTTCTTTTAAATTTTTGGGGGGCGATTTCGATTTAAACCAATTTTTAAATAGTTTTTTTTTTAAGTTAAAAGCACTTTTTTAAAAAAAAAAAAGTGTTTTTAGTTTTTTGAAAAGAAAATTTATTTTCAAATTTCTAAACTTTTTTGAGAAACCAAAAACTTTTTTTTTTAAGTTTTTTTTTCCCTATACCCGAGGGAGTTTAGGGACTTTTTTTTTGTGGGGATGAACTGAACTTTTTAATTGGGCACACCAAAAGTTGGGATTTATAGGGGTTTTTTAAACACTTTTATTCCATTTTATTTGCCGCGGGATGAAACAAAAATCTTAATTTCTGTGAAAGGGTTTTTTTTTCTTTTTTTTTTTACGACGTTTAAACCCTTTCCCGGGGAAATTAACAAAGGGGCAAAAAATTTAAAAGGGGCAAGGGTTCGTTATGGGCCCCAGCAATACCAAATTTTTGGGGTAAATTTAATTTTTTTTTTGAAACCTTTTTGGGGGGATTGCCGGTTTTTAAAGGGGAAAAAGGGCCCGGGGTAAAAGTTTTTTATTTATTTTTTGTGTTTGTTTTAAAAGTTTTTTTTTTCACTTTTTTAATTTTTATTTTTTTTATTTTTTTTTAAAAATTTTTTTTTTTTTCCCCCCCTATTTGGGGGTTGGGAAAGAAATAGGGTTTTTTAATCTTTTCATTCAAAAGGGAAAAAAAAAGCACAGGTTGTTGCGTTTCACTGGGTTTTTTATGGCAAAAATGTCCGGGCCCCCGATCCGGGGGAAAGCCCAAAAAGGCAACGGTCGGGGACATCGTGACCGTCAAGACAACCCGGGAAAGGGATTCTATGCCCCCATGGGTGTCTGTCCCCGAAAGGGAGGAGCTGCAACGGTTTTCTGCGCAACAGAGACTCAGGAAAGGAAACGAACTCCTCCTGCTTCCCCTTAGTTATTTTCGAAACCCCATGGGCCCCGAAAATTTTAAAGGGGGTTTTAAACCCCCCCCCACCCTTTAGCGATTTCCGGGGTTTGGGAAACCGACGCTTGGTGGGTAAGTTTGTAATAAATTTCCCGACCCCCCGCGCCTAAAAGGGGGGAACTCTGGCTTTAAGGAGTTTTCGTTAAAACCTTTAGACCTTTTTGCATACGGCCATGGCGGGGAACCCCCCAAAAAAGGGGCCTTGACAAATGCAAATGCCCCAAGGGGGGGGAAGGGGTTTTAAAAAAGGCCAATTGGGAAATCGCGGGACAAGGGAATAAATTTTCCCCATTTTACAAACCTTTGGGGGCGTCCCCCCACTTTGAAAAAAGCTGTCCAGTTTTGGGCCCCATTTTTTTAAAAAGAAAGAAAGGGCTTAAAAGAGTTTCAAAGACGAACCCAAACCCAAAATTATAAGGTGAAGGAGCATCCCTTTGTTTTTGAGGGAAAAATTTTAGGGGAATTGAACTATTTAAACCTTGAGAAAAAGCGGGGTTTCGGGGGAAAATTTTAAATTAAAAATAAAAATTATAAAAAAAAATTTTGGGAAACCCACAAAAAAAAATAAGGGGAAAAAAAGAAAATTTAAAAAGGGGAAGGCCCCCCCTCAAAAAAACAAGGGGGACATTCCTTCGATAGGAGAAAAAAAAAAAGGAATTAAAAAATTTCTTTTAGGGAGAAGAAAAAGTTTTTCCAACCCGTAAGGGAACTTTTGAAAACTGTTTGGGAAAAACCTGCCCGAGGGGCAGGTCACAGCAGGGAATGGAAAAATAGTTTCAAGAAAAGGGTTAGAAAAAACCAAACTGGGGAAATAAAAAGAATATTTTTAAAGCGTATTTTTTCAAAGAAAAAATTTTTGGATCGGGGCTGGTTTGGAAGTTTCCTGGGGGGCCAAAATAACAGTCTCCGCGGAAACAAATTTTTTGGGTTTTTGGCCTTTTGGAGGGGTTTCCCGGGCATTAACCAGGTTTTTGGGTTTTGGGGGAAAGGGCTTAATGTCCTTTTATCTCTCCCCCACAACCCCATTTTTTTCCCAAACCCTTGGGTTAACTTGATTTACGCGTGTCCTTTTTTTCAACCGTACTAACAAGTAACTTAAAGGTATTTTTAACAGCCCAAAAAGAGAAAACCTTAAAACCCCCCAGCGAAAGAAATTTTTAACAAAACCCCCTTTCTTTTTGCGCTGATTGGATGGAAGCCAAAAAGTGCCCGGAAAAAGCCTAGAAGTGAAACTAAAAATTTATTTAGTCAAACTCCGCATTGTTAAAAGAGAAAAAATTTACCCGAACGAACCGTAAAAAACTCTGTTTGGGCACGGCCTAAAAACGAGAAGTTCGATTTGGGAAAGTAAAAATTTTCCCCGAACCCCTCGGGTTAAAAAACTAAAACGCCCCGCCTTTAAAACCCGGGTTTAAGCTTTTACAATATCCTTTCCCTTGGGGAACTGTTGGCCGGGGGGGAACTATACACAAAAAATTTCCCTGTGTTGGGGGAGGGCCAGTTTCTTGGTTTTAATAGCAAATGATGCTCTCATCGGTGTCAACTAGCCCCCTTTTTTTACACCTCCCTGGAAACCTGTTTGCCTTTACAGCTGCCCTTTCCTTTACACGGCAATAAATTTAAATTTACTGTTTCCCCTAGGGTTTCCCCAAAATCCTTTTTCCCCTGTCACTTTTTTTCCAGCGTTTTTTCCCGTTTAAAACCCCCCCTTTCCTGACAAATTTTCCCCTACTCAAACGGAAATTGGTTCGGGTGGGGGTTTTTCCCCGAAAATTTTGCCGTTTTGGTACCCCACGCAATTTTTGCGCGTTTCAAAAAGCGGAGGGGCGCAAAATCGGGGAAAATGAAAACCACGGTTTTTAAAACCGCTGGCAACCCAAGCCGCATCCCCCACGGCTGGAGTGCGCTAAACCGGCCCGCGGGGGTTTTAACCCCCCCGATGTCGCGACATGGGTGGTCGCGACATCGCGGCTGCGGGCGGGCAAGTGGGGTTTCCTCCCCGCCCTTTGATCCGGCCAGAAAACGGCGCTGAGGGGCCTTTTACCCGTTTCCCCTACCAGACAGCCCCGGAAACCGCGAATAAACAGCAACCCGGGTTTGTCTGGGGGGCATTTTCACAAGCCCAAAATGAAATTTGTGGGCCCAGCGGGCCCGGGAAACAGTTGCCATGGAGCCCAAAGGATAAAACAATAAGCGTATGCTGGATTTCCCTTTTATTGCTTTGAATGTTTCGGGACAAACGTTCTTTGGCAATTTCCCCCTGGGGAAAGTGTAAAAAGTTAAAAAAGTAAAAAAAAAAGTGAAAAAAAAGGTTAAAACACAAAACACAAAAAATAAAAAAAAAAACACTTACTTTCCCCCCTTTTTTCCCCCTTTACAAACCCCAAACCCGCCCAAAAAAAAGATCAAAAAATAAAAAAAAAAACCCATTTTTTGGTATCCCCCGCTTGCGTAGCACCCACCCTAAAAAATTTTAAAAAAAAATTTAAACCCTTAGGGTTGAACGGCCGGGAAAAAAAAAAAACCCAAAAAACAGTCAAAAATGCAAATTTTTGTTCTTCCCGCACACAAAAAAAGGGAAAAAAATGAAAAAAAAAACTCAAAATAAACCCCATCAAATTGAACCCAAAAAAAAAAACCGTAAATTTCACCCGCAAAAAAAAAGCCCTTTAAACACAGCTCGGTATCCCGGAAAAATTAAAAAAGGTTTCTGGCAAATTAGAAAATACATGCATAAATTTTTTTTTTTTACACAAAACAAAACAATTTTTTTTTTAAAAAAAAATTGTGCTTTCAAAAAAAAAAAAAACTACAAAAATTTGGGTACCCAAAACCCCGGTAATCCCCCTCAACCCACAAAAGTAAAACTAACTTTTCAGGGATACGGGCAGGGTTTGAACGCTTTTAAAAAATAAAAAAAAAAAACACTCAAAGGGTTTTGCAGTATTTTCTTCACCCAACCCCTTTCCCAAAAAAAAAGTTTTTAAAAGGATCATAAATCTTGCCCCCCCAAAAAAAATTCCCCAAAAAAAAAGGGTCAATTTTTCAATCCCGAAAAAAAAAAAAGCCCCTAAAAACACTCCATAAACAAAAAAAAAAAAGTTTTTTGGCCTCAAAACTGCGGTGATGAAAAAAAGAGTTTTTCCCCTTTTCAAAAAATTTTTGTTTTTTTTTTGTGTAAAAGCAGAAAAAAACATTAAACAAATTTATAAAAAATGGGGTTACCCGGCTGTTAATAAAAACCAACCTGCTGAGAAAAACTAGAAATGCCCCTTTTATAACCGCACAGTGCCCGCCTGTAAAAAAATAAAAAAAAAAAAAACACTACCAGTTTGGGGCTGTTTTTTTGTACAAAAAGCTTCAACAAAAAAAAAAAAATTTAAAAAGTGATAAAAGCCAAAAGCCCCCCGAAAATGGAAAAAATAAAAACATCAACTCAAAAAGAAAAAAAACAACCCACAACAGCCCATAAAAAAAATTTAAGAAAGCAAAGGGCTGCGAATACAAACAATTTAAAAAAAACCAATTTTTTGGGTTAAAACCGTTTTTTTTTCTTTTTTGGGGTAAAATTTTAAAAAAAAACCAAAAAAAACCTATATAAAATTTTAAAAATAAATTGTAATTGAAACCGACCCCAAAAGAAAAATTTAAAATCCCCGTCTTTTTATCCCGGAAATGGTTAAAATTACTGAAAAATGAAGCCCCAAAAAAAAGGGGGAACTCTTTTTCCCCCCCCCCTTTTTCCATGCCCCAAAAACTGCAAAAAAAAAACCCCTAGGGAAAACCCTGTGCGCCCAAAAAATGCAAAATACCCCTTAGGTGGGGAATCCCGGGGGGGGCGTTGAACCCAAAAATTTGTAGAAAATTTCAAAAAGGTTTTTTTCACCCCTTTTTATTACTTTGGGGGGGCGGGGGAGATGGGGACAGGGCCCCCCAAACCAAAAATTTTTGTGCCCCAAAATCCAAATACCCACTCCCCCCTCCCTTTCCCCCCCCTCCTTTGGCCCCAAACAGCATTTTCCCAACCCAAAATGTAGGGTTTTTGCCGAATTTGGGAAAAAATTTCCGAAAACCAAAATTTTTTGGGGCTTTTTTTTCCAAGATTCCTTAAAAAAATTTAAACATTTTCAGCAAAAAATTGCGGGAATATTGAAAAAATTTAATTTTTTTTAAATTTTTCAGGGGGGGCCGAAGAAAAAAAATTTTGAAAAACCCAAACCACTGGGGGTTTGAATATACCCCCAACTTACACCCTGGATAAAATTTTCCCGAAAAGGGGGGGAAAGTTTTCCCAAAAAGGGTTTTTTTTTTAGGGGTTTTTAAATTTAACTTTTTGGGGGAACCTTGGGGGTGTCCGCAAACCTGAAAGGGCCCCCTAAAAAAAAATTGTAATGAAAATGGGGGCCCCAGAGCCATTTGGTGCTCCCCAAATTTTTTTCGGGGGCTTGTTTAACCAAATAATGCACTGGGGCCAAAATATGGGAAATCCCCTGAAAGGGCAGAATCGGGGGAATCAATATTAATTTGCATTTCCCTGACCCACATTTCCCCGAAATTTTTGGGAATAATGCATAAATATTGAAAAATCTGAAAAAAAAGTAAAATTTTTAAAAATTTCACTTCCCATTTTGCTTTAATTTCTGGAAACAAAAAAAGGGTTTAAAAAAATTTTCCCAAAATCTTTTTTTGAATACTTTAAGGGGTGAATTTTTCTTAAAAGGGGTTTCTTTAGGGGGGTTACCCTAACATACGGGGTCAAAAAAAAGGTCACGTAGAACTGGATTTTTCCCCCAAAAAATATGTATATTGAAAAATTTTTTTTTGAAAAAAAAAAAATTTACACAAAAATTTAAAGACCCCCCTAATGTCAAAAAAAAAAAAAAAGAAAATTTAAAAAAAGGGTTTCCAAAAACAGCAGACATAGGGTAGATGCTCAGAAATAAACTATTTTGGGGGAATAACTATCTTTTCTTCCCAAGCAGAAATTTTTTAAAATTTTTAAAATTGGTAAAATTTTTCACTTTTTTCCACCAAAATTTTGATTTTTTTTAAAACAAATAAAAAATCATTTTTTGGCCCAAAAAATTTTTTTTACAATCTTTTTCAAAAAGTGTAAACGAAAAAACAATCTCGAATCACTTTGGGATAGGTTAAAGGTCAAAAAGTTTTTCTCCCCCAATAAAGTGACACATACAGATTTCAAAAATAGGGCCTGTAAAAGGAGGCCAAAATTTGGCTCCGCGAAAGGGGTTAAAAATTTTAAACGGGGAAAGGAAATTTTTCCTTCCCATGTGCAAACCCCTTGCATTTAAAATTTTGTTTTAAAATCTCTCTGCCATTTTCCTTTTCCCAGGCCTCCAACTTACCCCAGATCCTTTTGAAATAACACATTGTTCCCCAATTTGGGGTTTTAATTATTTTTAAAAAGCTTAGTATCATCTACAAAGATTGAAAAATTTTTTAAACTTTTTGCAATCCAGGGATCAAACACAGGGATTAACGGGAAAATATCATTTTTGCAGACATACTAAGCTCTGTAACGAATAAAACAAAAAAAAAAGGGGATTGTTTTACAAAGGGGAATCGGGATTTTTTTGGGGGCCCCGGGAGGGGGAAAGGGCAGATGAGATTTTTTATAGATAAATGAAAGGGTTATG
>JAODAL010012196.1:0-96457 GCA_025379985.1 Phyllomedusa bahiana | reverse complement strand
AAACCCAATTGGGGAAACCCCAGCAGGCGTCAAAAGTACCGAGATCAGAGGGGGGGTTTTTGATTTTTTATGGTGTTTTTATTGAGTCCCGATAATCGATACAGGGCCGGAGAGTTCCATCTTTCTTTTCGACAAAGAAGAATCCGGCCCCCGCAGGCGAAGAGGACTTGCGTATAAAGCCTTTACGGAGATACTCCTGGATATACTCCGACATCGCCTTGGTTTCCGGGACAGAAAGAGGGTGGGACTCTGTCTGGGGTGGGGTTTAGTACTGGGTTGCAGTTCAATAGGAACAGTCGAACGGCCGGTGCGGAGGAAAGGGTTTTTTGGCCGTCTTTCTGAAAAGACGTCGGCTAGACTTGTAAGGAGTGGGCACACCCGGCAGAGGCTTCGTAGACTTTACAGAGGCGGACCGTAGAGCAGGACGGAGTACAGAAAGGCATCGCGAGTGGCACGCGGGGCCCGAAAGGATAATCTCGCCTGTGTTTCAGTCTAGGGTCGGAGCATGCTCTTGCAACCAAGGAAGGCCCAGGAGGATTTCAGAAGAGGAGCGAGGCAGAACGAGGTTTCAGAGTCTCCTTGTGTAGAGCGGCCTATCTGAAAGGTGAGGGCGCAGTGCAGAACTGAATAGAAATCCTGAGGCATTCGCCAATGACAGAGGAGACGAACATGGGTTTCTGCAGAGGGGTCACCGGGAGGAACGAAACTTGGACACCGCGCGGGCTGTTTAAAATTTCAGGGGACACCCAAGGAAGGCGGTGGCTTGAAAGGTGCTGTCCGGCGAAATTCCACAGAGCTGGGGAAAATGGTCTAGACGGGGAGAGGCCGCACTGACACCTAGGGATGCCTCTCTTGCGAGCCTGGGTGCGAGAGTTTCCCGGGGCGCACCGGACAGTCCCCAATGAAGTGGCCAGAACCGCCACTGTGAAACATAGTGCCCCCTTGACGACGCTAGTGAGCGTTCCTCCTGGGTCAAGTGAGCGCTTTCGACTTGCATGGGTACGTCCTCGGGAAACCCCATTGGGGGAGGAAGTGGAGGTCGTTGAAAGGGAGCCAGACGAGGTACCCGGCATGGTCGGGTGACCTCCCATTGGAGGCGGAGCTCTTGTTGTCAATTCGGGTGGCCAACCGAATCAGTTCGTCCAGAGTGGATGGCAGGTCCCGACCAGCGAGCTCGTCTTTAATGCGCCCAGAGAGGCCTTGCCAGAAGATTGCCACCAACGCCTCGTTGTTTAAGTCCAGTTCTGAGGCTAGGGTGCGGAAATGCACAGAGTACTGACCCACGGTAGAGTCCCCCTGACGGAGAAGGAGCAGAGCTGTGGCAGTGGAGGAGGTGCGGCCAGGTTCCTCGAAGACGGTGCGGAACCCCTGGAGAAAGGCTTGTAGATTCGCCTCGGTCCCATAGCGGAGGCTTCTCCCGATAAGAGGCTAATTATAAAGGCCACCTTAGCCCGCTCGGTAGGGAATTGATGCCCCAACATCTCGAGGTGGATGGAACATTGACTGATGAAGCAGGCATTTCTTTGGTTTTCCATCATAACGTGAAGGGAGCGGAGATGCAGAGAAGGTCCCCGGTGCAGGAGGGAGGTAAGACAATGGCTGCAGGAGCAACTGGTGTGGCGTGGGGGCAGCAGCCGAGGCAGGGTGACGGGCCCCAAGGTTCTGCATCATGGCCGCGAGCTGGTCAATTTCGTGGCTCTGTGGGCAACGGCCGTAGTGACGTCCCGGAGCTCAGGCAAAGGTACCCTGGCGGAATCCATGGCCAGATTGTACTGTAAGGGTTCGGTGGATTTGCTGGACCACCACAAACGATGATAGTTAAGCCACGCCAGGGAGCGGAGTCTAAGTAGCCCCCCGGTTATTTACCAGAGCCCGCCGCAAAGCGGGATGGACTTGCTGCGGCATGAGGCTACCAGGTCGCTACCCCTGAAGTGACTTGCTTGCGATGGTGGCCGGGGTAATGTGTGGTACAGAGTCGTAATCCGGAGACGTAGTTGGGGACAGGCAGAAGGTCAGGGCAGGCGGCAGAGGTTCGTGGTCAGAGACAGGCAGACGGTCAGGGCAGACGGCAAACAGGCTAGGTCAGGAAACGTAGCGGGAACGGATTGGTACACGGGTAATCAATAAGGACTCCAACACTCTCTAAAGACACTGAACGCACACCAACAATCTGGGGGCATATTCCTTATATAGGACCAGCGGCCGGCAATTGACTAAATTACCGGCGCACTGGCCTTTTAAATCCAGACCAGCAGTCGCGCGCCCGCCCTAAGCAGCGGGTATGGGACAGGCAGAAGCACAGGAGCGCGGACGGGTAAGTGAACAGGCGCGGGCACCCTAGCAGCGAGGGGCTGGACGCGGGCAGCCGAGGCTCCCGCGCCGGACCCCCTGCGGGCGGGGGGGCGGCCGGGGGGAGCGACGGCACCCGCGCCAGCCCCCATGACAGGATGACTGTTTAAAGCATGCTAACCATTAGGGTATGTTCACACGGCGTAATTGCGACGGATGTTTTAGGATTGGAGTCGCGCTGATCAGCGCGTATTCCAAAGCACGGGGGGCCGAAGCCCGTCGGCCCTATTGACATGCATTATTCAGGGCACGTAATCCCCGCGAGTAATTGACATGCCACTTATCTCCCCGCGTGTACAATACACTCTGAGAGCTATAGATTACCGTAATTGCGGCGTGCATCTCACCACGTATTAAGCACAATACGCGGCGGAATACGCTCGTGGTTACGTGCGAAAATAAGTCGTGTGAACATACCCTCACACCATGGAACCTCAAACAAAGAATAAAGCTATTTATTAGTATTCAGTAATCTTGTCTAATTAATTAATTGTAAACTTAGTAGGGTGGAGTAGAAAACTGCATATCATTTATACTTTTGAATAGTTTGGGTTTTTTTTAAACATATTTTATTAGTTTTTTATTTAATTATAACACCGTAGCAAAAGATTAATGACAACGAGGTCATAGCAAAACTTATGAGTAGTTTGATGGCAGACTTGTGAGACACACTAGGCAGATTGCAAATATTAAAGCGGTTTAAAATTGTTTCAATTTCCCAAAAATATCTTCTGTGGTGTGCTGATGTCAAATACAAAATAGAAACTAATATACTCAGGGGTGTGGCCTAGCATGCTTCTGGCCGGACGCACGTAGCTGAGCTCCTCTCTGGACTGAGGTTTTATAGGGGAATCTAGCATTTACTATGGGACCCACACAGTTAAGAAAGAAGGAGAAGTCTCCCTCCACACCCGTACTGCTGTGTCCATCTTTAATTATTTCACCCTGCTGGCGGACCTGCCTGTGGCATCGCAGGATCCATCTCCAGCGCGGGCGCCATCTTCCCTGTGGACCTCCCTCCAGGGGAGAAGACAGCGGGTTCCAAGCTCCCGCACTTCGGCCGTCCAGCAAGAACGCAGCTCCCCACCCCGCGCTGATCTGGAGCCTGTACGGACACTTACAGAAGGATCCCCTGTGTATCACGTGGAGCCGCCATCACAGTAAGCAGGTCAGTTGCAGGCGCCACGCTGCGCTGCTCCTGCTGCTCCGCTCTCCTTGTCGGGAGATAATGCTACTCTGTTGCAGCCTCCTAGACCTGTGGGACAGTTTGCCCACAGCAGAGGGCTCTCTGCATTTTGGCGCAGATTTCAACATTATGAGCGCCTCTACTGCCCAGCTAATAGGGCCCACGCTGCTTTCTGACCCAAGTACCATGAGCCACACGACGGCTGCTGCAGAAAGTCCAGAGGACAATGACTCAGGAGATGGGGGTCCTCCTATGTCCCCAATTGTCCTCTTTCCGGGTCCTGTGGAGGATAATCAATCGAGCCCCCAATTATGTAGTCCTCATGGCTCCCCTGCGCTCACACAGTCTCCACCATACTCCACTAATGTCTGGCCTCACACTGCTGCTTCTGCTAGTACCATGTACTCTAACAGGGATCTTGCCCCATATTTAGCGCAGTACGGCGTGAAATACGGGGCGAGATACATCCCATTAATTGCCATGTGAACATAGCCTTAGTGTGCAGCATTTGCTGAACAAATTGCAGTATATTTCCCCCAAATCCCCTCAAATTTTTCGCCTCTTTAAAGTTTTGTGCGGATAAATTTAAAAATTTGGTTTTAAAAATTTAAAGCCAATTGCCAAATGTGTTGCACTTAATGTGGGTTTTTTGAAAAAGAGTTGGTGGTTTTTCCCCAGCAAAATTTTCCCATTTATCTGTGCCGTTTAAGCCTTCAGAAAACCTGGGAGTACATATTCCACTGATTGAAAAATGTTTTTGAGAAAAATTTTTGTCCCCTTTGATAGGCATTATTTACTCGACCTACCCTCGTTGGGCAAAAAAGATTTTTTTCTGGCGGGGTAGAATCAATATATTTAAAAAGAATTTTCCCCCCCCCAGATTGCTTTATTTTTTTCAAACATCCCTATTTTTCTCCACAGCTCTTCTTAAGTCTTTTTCCCCAAATTTTGGGGGAAAATTTTCATAGGGTTTGGGGAAAACACCCAAAAGGAAACCCAAAAAACTTTTTTGGGCCAGCCCAAATTTTGGAGGGAAGGCGGGGCCTGCCAGATTTTAAAGCTTATTACCGGGCTGCAAAACCCCCGCAAAAAATAGAAAAATTTGGACCCCAGCAAAAGGGAGACGAAATTATGGATAAAAGTGGAGGAAGCATGCTTAATACCCCCCCTCCCCCGTGCTTTTGGGACCCCCCGGGAGCAGGGCCCTTAAAGGGCTTCCCTTTCTTTTTTAAAGCCCCACATTGCTAACATGGGGGTCATTTTGGCTCAGAAACCCAAATTTTTTTAATGTGGGTGGGGAAACCGCTGACCCAAACCCGGGGAAAACCCAGATTTGGACCCTCTTGGTGGGAAAAGGCCCTCCCCCTCCCTTTTAGGAGATTTTTAGTGTTAGAGATTTTTAAGGGAAAATAAATTGCTTGGGGCCCGGGCTTTCGGGGTTTTGCCCCCTTTGCGGGGTTTTCCCCCCGCCCACTTCTTAGATAAATTACATGAGGATACCCCACTTTTAAAAGGGACAAAAAAAAGCTATCTTAAAATTAAACAGAGGCCTTGAATTTTTTGAACCCCTTTGTGCGGGCCAAAACCCCAGTTTCTCATTTGTTAGCTCAGATTTATGTTTGATTTTTAACATCGAATTAAAAAAATTGCCCCCATGTCCCAAAGGGGGGGAAAGGGGTTAGGTAGCTAGGAGGGTCCAAAACCGGGGGAGTGGGCCCTTTTCTTTAAACATTTAAAAGACAAAAATTTCTTGAAATCTACGGGAACCCTAATTCAAAACACCCGGGGCCGGGTACCGGGGTTCCCCCCCCCCCCCCCCCCCCCCCCCCCCCCCCCCCTTCTCTCCAAAAACAAAAATATCCCCCTCATTTTTCGAGCATTGCTGGAGATGTGGGTAAACATTTGGGCCCGACCCACATTTGGGGGGTGCTCAACCCCTTTGACCCTTTTTTGGGGTTTAAGATCATTGATTTAAAAAAAATTTATTACAGGAAAAATCTCCCCAAAAACGCCCCAAAATTACTTTTCAAAACTAATGTTTCCCCTGAAGCCCCGCGCTCCCAAAAAGGGAAATTCTGCTTGCTATGCAAAAAAGCTGCCCAAAGTCGATCCCCCAATTGGTCAATAAAGCCCTGCCCCCCAATAATTTCAAAGAACTCTTTTTCTTTCCCAGTGGATGAAGGAACTCAGGGGGGGAAAATTAAACATTTATCACTTAAGCATCCCAAAAATGGAAAAAAATTGGATAGAATTAAAAAAAATTTTTAATTTTTATTAACATAGGAATAGACACGCATGAAAAATTTACTTGTCTGCTGCGGGGGTGTTCCCCTGGACCCCCCCCATTCCCCTCTGGGCGACCTGGGCCGGTTCACCAAAGGGAAAAAGCCTTAAAAAATTTTTTAACAATAAACGCCCCGGATTTTTTTAAGCGTCTACCTCTGCTTCAGTTCCCTTGTTTTATTTTTCCTTACCCTTTTTGGGGTCTCCTTTTTAACCCTTTTTTTTAAAGTGGAGTGACAAACAATCTTTAAAAATTGGAAATTGTAATTTGAAAACCCCCAGCCCCTTCCCTTTTCCCCTTTTGCTGGAGAAAAAACCCTTTTTTTTTATTTTTTTTATGAAAGTGCGGACAGTGAAAAAAGTTGGCCACTTTTTTTTTAACCTCAAAAAAATTAATAATCAAAAAACTTGATTTGTAAAAAAACCATCTTATGCCGCCATTCAATGTTTTTGTATCCCTTGAAAAATTTCCTTTTTTTTTCTAAATAAAATCATTTAAAGGGGGAAAAAAAAAGAAACTAATATACTCAAATTTAAAAAACTTAAAGGATTTTTCCTTTAAAGCCCATGTACAAAATTTTCCTCCCCCAAAGGAAAAATTTAAAAGGGCCGGGAAAAAAGGCTTTTCCCAAACCCAAGGCAAATGGGGTAAATGGGATAAATTTAAAATAATTTTTTTTAAAAATAAAAAACCCAAAAGGGAAAACCAAACAAATTTTTTTACCCAAAAAATTTACTGACCTGCAGAATAAAAAAAATTAAAAATTTTTTTTGTCAGCCTATCATATGTCAGGGGGCAGGACAGGGGGGGCAATAAGTACAAACCCCCCCCCCCCACCCTCCTTTAAAAAATTTTAAAATAAAATTTTGTTTTTTCTTGACGTTCCTTTCCCCACAAGAATTTTTATTTGGTTTTCCAAAGGGTAAATAGAAAACTTACAACTCACGGTGTCCCTTTTTTTCCGTTTCCCACCATTTCCCACTGTAAATGAGCAGAAGAGTTAGACTCTTTAGGGGATGTGAATGGGGGCTGGTAAAAAGCACGGGTTTAGAAAAAAATACCGCAGGAAGAAACCCCTATGGCTGCACTGTCCTGGAAAGTTAAGTGATTGCACCCCAAATGATTAGAGAAAAACCTTTAATGTTCCCCTTTGCGCCACTTGGTCTGTGTTTTTATTGACTGCCCAAAAGGTTTAAATTTGGCTGCTGAAACCAGCCCAATGCCCACAACTGCGCCCTCCTATTGTCTGGCAAAAGGAAGCGCCCTTTGGAACGCCCCCCTCTGTCTACCCATGCCCTGGGGCCTTTTCATAAGGGAAAGGGTGAAAATTTGTGTCAAACTATAAGTACACAAGGGGCAGGTTTTGCCCCAAAGAGAAAGGTCACCATCAAAGGCTTACCCAATCTGTAGAGCCATCACCCCCCTTGCAAGGATCCTTTGCCAAACTAAGACAAACCCCTTTAAAACCCAAAGTTTACTCGGACTGCCCCCCCAAATTTCCCAAAATACTATTTGGGCTGACTTTGCAAGGGGCAGAGGAGCCAAAAAAACCATCTTTTCCCCCCCCCCTTCCCCCAAAACCTTGGGGCGGGACAACCCTTATGGGAATGCACCCGGATCAGTCCTATGAACCTTGATTTTAAAACCCCAAATGAAAAAAAAAAAAGAAAAAAATTTGGGAAGGAGAACCACAACTCCCCCAAGTTTCCCCGTGGCATTAAAAAGGCCTTGAAATTGCTTTTAGTCAAAAGGGCCAGATAATCAAATTTGTGCTCAAAAGAGTTAAAAGAATTTGTTTAAAGAAAATGTGACATTACTTTTTTGGGGTTTTTCCACCCCCGTTGTTCGGGAAACCCCAAAGGGTTTAATTATTCCTGGGCTACTATAATTTTCTTGCCCCTTTAAGGCAAAAAAACCAGGGGGGCCTAAAATTAAACTTCAGGTAGATGTTCTTTTTGTGCATAGTACCTTCTCCTGAAATCGAAGGGCCCTGATTCAACAATGGAAAAAAGATAATACCTACATTAGTTTAGTTGTCAAATTCCCTTTTCAAAAAAAATTTTAAAAAATCAAATGTGTTTGGACCAAGCAAAAGAGGTAAACCAAGTTTAGCTGGCTGGTCACACCCAGAAAAATTTGCCCTTTAAATATGCCCTACAGCCCCTTCCCAAAAAGAAGGCCTTTGCCCAAAAGCCGGGCCCTTGAATATTGTATGAACCAATTTTTGGTTTTTTTTAAACTAAATAAAGCAGACCAAAACACACACAAAGCCCAACGGGTTCTTTACCCCAATTCCCCAATTTTAAATGTCGGGAAACCCCATTCGGGTTGGGACAACACGGGGTTTGTCCGCTCAAAAAAAAATTTGGGGGCCCAAAAAAATTTAAAAAATTTTATTCACCCACATAGTTACCCACATTTAAAGGGCCCAACTTTAGCGCTGACAGGAAAAAATACACAAGAAAAAAAGGGGATGAAAAAATTGGTTGTAAAATTTTTTAAAAAAGGAATTTGGTTTGCCAACTTAGTAAGGTTTTTACAGAAAGGGAAAGGTTTTTTAAAGCACAAAGCAGAGGATGGCAAATAAGTGAGGTAAGTGGCTGGGGGTTTGTATCAAGCAGCTGAAAAGGGGTAAAGGGTTGGAAGAGTAAAAAAACACCCCAGATATTAAAATTTTTTCGGAGAAAGGCGACAAACGGGAAAAGTAAAACTCAAACTCAACGATTTTTAATGGTGTGTTATTGTGAATTTTTTCCGAAATTTCTCCACCAAAAAACTCTGCTGAGTAGATTTATTTCTAAGTGCTGGAAAAAAAATAAATTTTTTTTGTTTTTAAAAATTTTAAATACAGTGGTTTTTATGACTTTTATTAACTTACACAATTTGAATAAAATTAAAAAAAAAAAAGGCCCGTTTTTAAAAACTTTTTAAATTACAAAATTTTTAAACCCAAAAATATTTAGGATAACACCAATTTTTAAAAATTCCAAAGGTTCCCCGAGGGGTTGACCTCAGTGAATGGATTAAAGTCCGAGTGCTAACCAAATTTCCCCATAGAACCTTTTAATAAAAAGTTTTTAAAATTTTTTTTTTATAGCTTTTTCCCCTTTTTTTTGGGCTAAAATTTTTTAAATTTTATTCCGGGCCCGGTTTGGGGGCATGGCAGAAAAACACACAGGGAATGTTTTCAGATTTGAACAAATTTTTTTAAGTAACCTATTAAATTTTTTAAATCTTATTTAAATTTAGTTTCTTTGGGTCAGTTTTTTATTAAAACGTCCCAAAAAAATCCAACCCCTGCACCAAACTCACCGTGTAGCAGAGAGCGATCCTGCCTTGTATAGGAAATTTTAGTGTGTTTTAGAAAAAGACAAAGAGGGGGGGGCAAGGGGAACTATTTATCCCAAAATCACTCCACGTGCCCACACTGAGCAGTGTAAACGGGTGGATAAATTTTAAATGCTTAAAAGGCAAAGGGAAAAATACTGCAGTTCCTTCTCTCCTGCCCTTTTAACATTAGCAGGATTTTTCTATGTTTAACCTATTTTTTGCATGGGGTGGCTGTGCCCCTTGGAAATTTTGGGTTAACCCTGCTTTCTTATCTCTAAAAACCCAATTAAAGGGAACCCGTTTACAAGGTTTTTGCCCCTGAGGGCAGAAAAAGCTAGTTGTTCCGACCTGTTTTCCCCGCCTGTGTCCTTATTCAGTAAAAATGAGAAATTTTAGAGCCCTTTTTCCCCTTAAATCTTATTCATGGGGCTTGGGGTTGTCCCCCCCCCCCCAAACCCAGCCCCCCCAATGGGCGTTTCACGTTTTTACCCAATTTAAAAATAATGGTTTTGTAAATTGGGGGTGGGGGGGGCTAGTCTCCGATTTTGGCCGGGTTTTAAAAAAAATGACTCCCTTTTAAAAGGGCTCTCAAATGGGCCCCTTCCCGGGGAAAAAATGAGAAATTAGCATTAAATTCCAAAACTTCAAACATCTTACCCGAATAAGAAAACACAGCACGGAAAAGCATTTTTGACATTACCTTGTTCTGGCCCCCAGCAAGGGGGGGGATAAAACTTTTAAAAGGTTTTTCCCTTTTAAACTTGCCATTCTAATGCAGGGGTATACCCAAAGGTCCCCTTGTCTAGAAATTTATATGTCAAGTTTTTGTTTATTGAAATCTATTGTCCATTCCAGTCATGTTAAGTTCTAGTATACTGTTGTTTCTTGTCTAAGTTCTAGTTAAAGTCCTAGAATTTGTAGTCCTTGTGAATATCAGTTTGGTGTTTGGCTATGTCTACACTGCAGTGGACAAAAACGACCTGAAAACCAAATCCTAAAAACGTTGATAAAACTGAGTTTTTTTGTCCACTGCCTGTCAAAATCTGCTGAAAAAAAGGCCTTTTTTGGCACATTTTTTACACGCGTTTTTTTTCATAAATCAAGTCATTGGATGTAACTCAAAAAAATTATATGTAAAGCACATAAATGCATTTATATGTAATCTTGTAGTCATTTTATGGATTATGGCGCTAATAAAGTTAGCTTGCTTTTGTCGCAAAATAAGGCTTTTTTACAGATTTTCCCCTATAATTTATCTCCTTTTCTTTAAAAACCCTTTTTTTAGGTTTTTGACGCTGAAATCATTTTTTTTTCCCAATTTAAAATTTTTTTTGCATTTTTTCTTTTAACAAACAAACAGTACAATACCCTAAGCAAGAATTGGCTTAAAACGCGACCAGGGGGGGGACCTGGGGTTTACAAAATAACTTTTTTCAATAAAACAGATGAAAAACATACATGTCAAAAACCAGCTGGGAAACCTCCCCAAACCCTTCCCATGCGGAGCTAGAAAGATTTGACCCTATCCTTTATACAAAAAAAAGACAACAGTAAAAGGGGAAAGAAAAGGATGGGGGTCGGGGGGATTCCCGGGGCTGGTGAATTTATTGGACACAAAATTTGGGGTTTTGGGGGGATCGCAAAACCCCTCAACTTCATGCCAATACCAAACTCTCCTGACAATACAGCCCTTCCCATCGGAACTCAGGGGAACCTTTTACAAATCCGGGGTTCCCTCATTAGGAATTTTTTGTTTTCCCAGGGGTATGTTATCAATTCTTCCAACGTATTTGAAGCCACTTCCTCAACCAATCAAACCTTTAAAGAGGGGGGTTGTTCCCCCTGGGGGGGGATTATTGTTTTGGCTCCTGGGGGAGGTGCCCTTGTAAATGATTTTTTATAGTCCCAAAAGAATTGAGCATAAACAGTAATTTGGCCCCCGGGGTTGTTGGGGAATGGTGGCCCCCCGTAAAAACCTGGGGTGTAAAACCCTTTCCAGAAGCCCCCTGAAAGGCCCCGCACCCCCAAAGTGCAATTTCCCCACCTTTTTTTTAAATCCCTAAATATTGGGGTTTGGGGGGCCCCACTTTGGATTGGGCAAAAACCCCAAAAACAACAAGAAAAATCTTGTAACTCGTTTCCTGCACCTTGCATGCGAAAAATTTTTGGGTGCGAAAAGGGGCCCTTCACTAGGTTTTTTTGGCGCAATTGGGCCGTACGCGGGGGATGGCCGCAGTAGGGCCAATCCTCGAGTAATTATGGTAATCCACCGTTCTCATAGAGAAATGGATTTTCGCTCCTGCCCCCGCTGGGCGAACCCCCGGGTGGGGGAAAACGGACATGTTATTATCCGGCGCAATAGCGCCGGGGATATTAAGCTAGGGGGCCGGGGGCCCGCCCCCGCCCTTTGCAAGCCGAATTGCGAGCGCAACCCCGGCTCGCAATTCCGCTTGAATAACCCCGGGAACACGGGCCAAAGTGAAATTTTTCCATTTATCCCCGTAAATGTTTGAAGTTTCCCGTTTTAGGTTCTAATAGGAAGGGAGAGGGAGTTCCTCCGGCAAAAGTAAAATTGATAGATGGGGAAATGGAGTGTCTAGGTATTTCCTGCTGAACACAGTTTCTCAAATGGATTCTAAGGTCTTTTACAATCAAGTTTCTTGATAGAGGTAAGCAAAGAAGTGCTGAGGCTGGACATATTCATAATGAGCTTAGGGCTGTGGACCTCCCTAAAATCATTTTTAGCGACAATAATCCCCTGTTTTGGATATTTTTTTGAAAGGGGGGGGGTTTTGGTTTTGAGCCTCCCAAAAAAGGATTTCTAGTTTTCCCCGGGGGAAAAAAGGGGTTGTCCAAATCGGAAAAAAGGGACCTTTTAGTCCAATATTTTCTGAGGATTTGGTTCGCCGCACTGCGCCATTGTATGGGCCGTGTGAATGACAAGAGGTTGGGCCCGAGACTGCAGATTTGGAACCCAGGGGGGGAAAATCGGGGAGTTAGGACTCCTCCCGGGGCAAAAACACTCAGAGTTTATTTGTGAACATAAATGATATCAGAAATGAATGAAGAAGCTGCCAGGAATAAATCCAGTCAGGAAAACCCACTCCACCGGGCATTTTTGGACAGACGGGATTCCCTAAAAATTTCCCGGGACGACGAGATGAATCTTTAAGCATCGCGGAGCCCTAAACCAAAAAAGCGGCAAAAAAATGGGTAGGGTTTGAAATAAAAAGAGCACTTCGGGAGGAGGGGACTTTTTCAAGATTTTAACCCCCGCCCGGGAAAAGTCCTCCGACCCCAATTTTTTAGTAAAAAAATTTTTTAATAAGGAGAGGCATAAAATTGGCTTCAAACAAGTGGGAAAGGTCAACTGGGATCTGGGTTCCCCGATAGGAGATCCCTTCGAGGCCAAAGAAAGGGAAGTTACCCTTAAGGGATCCCCAACCGCCTTGTCAACAGAACTCAAACCTCAAATTTGATAGATTGATCTTGAATGAAACCCTTGAGAAAAGCGGCAAACTCAGACATCAAGAGGAATGAAGTATCAGGCTCGCAAGTAAAAAAGGAAACGTCGGGGAATCGGAACATTTAAACTCATGTTCCCCTATTTGATCCCCCCGATTCGGTTGGATCGAAAAAACCCATCAAATGCTCCATAACGAGTACATATAATAACGGCGTAGCGGCATCCCTGTCTGTACCCTTCTGAAAACGAACCTCCGACCAGGGCCGGGCAAGGGTAGGCAGAGGGTGGGGATCGCCTAGGGCGCCTACCTCTGCCGTCAAAAAGGGCCAGGCAGGGGCCCCAAACCTCCCGGGGCCCCGGCCGGGGCCGTGGCCCTAAGCGCCGGGGTCCCGTAGTCTCCGCAGACATTGTCGGACCAGCTCACCGAGGACCTGATCCCCGATAAGCCGCGGACGACACAGCGGGCCGCCGGGTCCCATGCCGAACCCCCGCGCCCCGTGGGGCCAGCTGACGCGTCGCGATGAAGTGAGCATTGCGACGGCCTCTCCTCAGCGCACAGCGCTTCACAGCCGTGCCCCGAGGAGTCGCCGGGGGGCGCGGGGCGGGTAAAGAAGAGGAGCGCGGGGCCGGAAGCAGGTAAGGTAAGTATTAATGTTTTTATTTTTACCTGAGAGTGCCCCTATATCATATCCTGCCTGACCCTAATCCCTCTGCCTCCTGGCCCCTAAACTCCTCCTCCTGACCCCTATATACCCCTCCTGCCCGAGCCCCTATATACGCCTGCCTCCGAGCCCCTATACCCCCCCACCCCCTAACCCCTTAAAACCCCCTGCCTGCCGGGCCCCTATATCCCCCCTGCCTGCCTGAGCCCATTATACCCCTGCCTGCCTGAGCCCCTAATACCCCGCTGTCTACCCCTATATCCCCTGCCGCCCCCTATAACCCAAATGCCTGCCTGAACCCCTAATACCCCTGCCTGACCCCTATAAAAAAACCCATATGCCTGCCTGACCCCCTTCAACCCCGCCTGAGCCCCTAATACCCATATCCTGCCTACCCCCTATATACCCCTGCCTGAGCCCCTATAAACCCAAGCCTGCCTACCCCTATAACCTCTGCCCTGATCGATATTCCCCCTGCCGACCCCTATAAACACCTTCCGAGCCCCAATATCTATATGCCTGCCTGAGCCCCTATCTCTATATGCCGGGCTGTGTCCCCTTATATACCTTGCCGACCCCACAACCCTCCTGACCCCTATCTCTAAAACCCTGCCTGTGTCCCCAAAACCTTTCCTGAGTCCCCTAATTTCTAACCGCCCGCTAAGGGACAAAATATACCTGCCTGACTGGGGAGACTATATAAAATATTATAATATATATATTTAAATATAAATATATTTTATATATATATAATATATATAATTGTGCCGATGACCTCAGCGTTCGCAGGTCGCTCCGACTGCCCCCGAAATCCTGGATTCGGTGGGGGAAGGCAACCATTTGCTCTAACCATAGTTACGACATTGAACTGTATGGCTGCATGCGGCTTTTGAGGGGTTCCTTTTCCCCGGACGGTCACAGCGTTGGTGGGGGGCCCGCCCCACGTTCCAGGCCAGGTTGGGTTCCAGGTTTTACCGGGCATATAAAAAGCCTGTCCTGCAGGTGATAGGGGGTTTGGGGGTCAACGCATGGGGAGAACAGGGGAGTTTTGAGAAGGGGGCCTGAACCCCCGGGCTTGAAAAAGCCATAACCAGGGAACTGGTGATTTTTTTTTCTGGGGTGCTGGATGGAAATCCGGGCCCAGTTAAAGAGAGGTAAATATATGTTTAGTTAGGGGCTAAGGGCCGAGGATTTTGTTTAAGTTTTGGTTTTATCCATGCTGAAAACCTGCACGGAAAAAACAGGGGCGTTAAGAAGAAGCCTTTGTGGTTTGCTATTTTGGTGAAACCCTTACCAAAACGGCGATCCCGAACTAAGTCCCCCCCGGGACGGCGCAAGAAGGCGCCGAACGAAAGTGAGCGTCACTAGGGGAGGATCAGCAACCGCCCCAGCAAGAAAAGAATAACTGTGGGCCCACAGTTTGCAAAGCAAATGAGACCTTTAAAGGCAACAAAAATGGAGAAAATGGCTCCCAAACCAGCAAAGGGGAGAACGAAGCCCCAAGCAGAGTGGGAGGCAGAAATAGGCGATAAAAGTTATCCCCAAAACCCAGAAACAGCCATCGGGGAAAGGTAAACTACCACGATCCAACGGCCTTCTGGCTGACCCAAAGGGGCAAAGCAGAACCGAACGCCAAGCGAACCAAGCAAATTTGCAAGGGGATGCCTTCAGGGGGAGATGTCTGGAGAGGAGCCTTTTTGCCAAGGCCCTGGTTCCCAGCCAGCAAGCCGAATTGCCCGAGGCAGGATGTCTTTGTTACAGAGCGACCCACCAAACAGCTAAAAGCCCTGCTGACCTCAAGGAGCCTTTTTGGAGAGCCACAAGGGAGAGGTGTGCTCCATTGCTCTCTCAGGAGAGGCCAAAGAGGTTGCAAGGCAAACCCTGGAGTTCCGGGTGGGGGAGTCCTCCCCCTTTTTGGCATGGAAGTGAGCCAGAGATGCCAAAAAAACCCAAGAACCCGGGGTAAACTTTTTCCGTTTGGTACACCGGGTGTTGGGACTGTCAGTTATAGCATAATTTAGTGAGGACTGGCGGGGCTAAACGGAAGCCAGATATGCGAAAAGCCAGAAGAGCCAAGAAAATGGCGGACTGTAATAAATTTTACTGGTAAAGTCTGAGGGACTGGGTGCATTACATCATGTTGCCTGGGGGAGAGGGTCCCCCCCAGTGTTCCTTTCCCGGGTTATAAATCTATCAGTGATCCATGCCCTTTCCCCCAAAGCCTGAAGGGGGGTGGTTAGGGTAGCCCAAATTTTGCCCCATTACACGGCCCCGTGTGAACACCTAGAGGGGTGCAGATAGCACAGAAAAAAGGGTTGCTTTTAGGTGCCCCTAGAGGTCAAGGGAAGCAGCCCAAACACAGAGATGTTTTTCCTATGGGGATGACCATCTGGAAAATGTGTTGCCACTACATTTTTTCAGGTTGGTCTACTGTTTTTCCATGCAACGATTTTCCACTGCATCTCCTGCGGAAAAGCTGTGAAAATGAGTGCCAGCCAGCTGTTTTAAAGTGACGGTTCCAGTTTTAAATTCTGTACCCATGACCCCACGATGTGTGTACAGAGGGTAACGTGCAAGTTCGGGTGCGCCCCAGGTTGTGGCTGGAACAGCACAATGTGTACAGGGCGGAAAGTTGGGGGTTGATAGCAATCCAGGGTTGTGCTGTCAATACATTTCCCTGGGGAGCGAGGGGTTGCCATACAATCAGTCGCTTTCGGTGGGGAAAAGGGTGATTGACTTGCCTGGTGTAAACCCTGGCCATTGCTTGCGGGAAAAGAAGGCAAACCCTGGTTGGGGGGCTCGCACCAGAAAGAGGAGACGGGAGTTGATTGTTCATTGTGACCAAAAGACAAAACCCCTGTAAGAGCCTCCTTTTCATGGTGGGGTTGGACACTTTAGGTGTCATGCACAGTGAAATGATGGTGTTTACTCAGATGGGAGTGAATCAAAACATTGCCAAACAGATTTTTGTGTGCAGTCCGGGTCAGTCATTTCAAGAAGTCTATCTGTGATAAAATCCATATTTTACCCTGCGGGGATTGGGGGGAATGACGTCAGACTTTGTAGTGCAGCTAAGGTAATTGCCCAATGGTTCTGTTTTAAAGCTTTTACTGCAGTGGTCGAAAACTGAGTACGGTAGGGGGGAAAATGTGAGCTGCAAACCCGAGGAGGGGGTGGGAGGTCAAAGCAGTGAGGGGGATCAGTGTGTTTTACCCCCAATGGTAAGGAAAAAAACCCCAGGAGGAAACGAGGTAAATGCATACAGCCAACTCTCCCGTTTTTTGGGGGGGGGGTCCCGCATTTGGGGGCCCCTCCCCCCTCCCGGGGGGGTTCATTCCTCCCCCCCGCCTCAGCGGCGGGGGCCTTAAATTTCCGCGGCGCAAGAGAACCTGGTGCGCTACTCTTGCGCCCGGCCCCCTCCTACAGCGGGAAGCGGGCCGCAGTGTCCCTCACCCGCCCGCGGTCTCACTGTGGGGGAGGGAAGGGAAAGGGGGGTCGCTCCCTCCTCCCTCCCCCCCTTATGTACCGCCGGGTGCGCCGCACAACATTTAGCCGCAGGGGAAGTACCGCCTGCAGGGGAAGGGGCGCGCGGCTGCTCTCCCCTTCCCCCTGCCCCGAGAGATCGGGCAGAGCTGGCAGCGCTGCAGGACCTGGTTTAGGTAGGGATTTATTATTTATTTTATTACTTAGGGGCTCTACCTGGCTAACAGAAGGGCAACAAACCCGGGAACAATGGGGGCATCACCTGGGAACAATGGGGCACACCGGGAACAAAGGGGGGACACCTGGGAACAATGGGGCACTACCTGGGAACAAGGGGCACTACCTGGCAAAGAGGGGGCACTACCTGCAAAAGAGGGGGGGACTACCCGGCAAAAATGGGGCACTACCTGGGAACAAAAGGGGGGACTACCTGGCTAACGAGGGGGGACTACCTTTGGGTAACAGAGGGGGACTACCGGCAACAGAGGGGGGACTACTGGGAACAAAGGGGGGACTACCCGGGAACAAAGGGGCACAACCCGGCTAACAATGGGGGACACCTGGCTAACAGATGGGGCACTACCTGGCTAACAATGGGGCACTACCTGGCAAAGAGGGGCACTACCCGGCAACAATGGGGCACACCTGCTAACAGATGGGGCACTACCTGGGTAACAAGGGGGCACACCGGCAACAAGGGGGGGGCACCTGGCTAAAAAGAGGGGGCCACCCGCTAACAATGGGGGCACTACCTGGCAACAGAGGGGGCACACCTGGAACAGAGGGGGCCACCTGCAACAGAGGGGGCACTACCTGCCGGGTAACAGAGGGGCACTACCTGGCAACAAGGGGGGCCTACCCGGCTAACAATGGGGCACACCTGGCAACAATGGGGCACTACCTGGCTAACAGATGGGGGCCTACCGAACAGTGGGCACTACCTGGCTAACAGATGGGGGCACTACCTGGCAAAAAATGGGGACTACCTGCAAACAAGGGGGACTACCGGCAACCAATGGGGGCACTACCTGGCAACCAATGGGGGGACTACCCGGCAAACAAATGGGGGACACCTGGCTAACGATGGGGCACTACTTGGCTAACATGGGGGCCCACTTTTGGGTAACGATGGGGCACTACCTGGGTAAAAAGGGCCCCACCTGGCTAACAGATGGGGGGGACTACCCGGGAACAATGGGGGCCACCTGGCTAACGATGGGGGCACTACCTGGCTAAAAGGTGGGGGCCTACCGGCAAACAAGGGGGGATACCGCAACCAATGGGGGCACACCTGCAACAGATTGGGGCACTACCGGTAACAATGGGGGGCACACTTTTCTAACAAAGGGGGGCACCTACCTGGCAACAAAGGGGGGCCCCTACCTGGCCCACAAAAATTGCTAACCCGGGTACAAGGGGATCTATTTGCAAAAAGGGGGGACACCAGCCTGTAAGGGGGACTACCCGGTTTTTGGGGGGCTACTACCGGGTATAAGGGGGTCTCCTGCTTTTTTTCCAAACCTTTGCAGAGGGGGAGTGGGGGGGCTTTTTGAAGGGCCCCTGGGATACCGACAAGAGGGGGTGCCATGCAAATTTTTTGCCGCGCCGCGAAAGCCGCCGCCCACTAGATTTTCCTGCTTTTTTTACTTTTAAAAGTTGGCAACTAGGTAAATGGCAAGGTTTCCTATGGTAGTATTGTCAGCATGCCCCCAAGGGAAAAGCAGGTATACTAATTTCTTCCTTTGAGATAGTTACAGGGGATTTTAAAGTATCTCACCAGGGATGTTTAAGTATTACTAGACACAGCAAGGGGAAGGTGTGCTTTTAAACCCAGTGAGATGCAGTGAGGATGAAGAGTCCCAAATTTTTGAAGTACATGCAAATACATGACCAGCTTCCCCAGAGTTTTCAGTGAGACCTTTCAAGCTAGCTTCATGCGAAGTGGTGCCATCTTTTTTACAGGGCATTATGGTTTGGGGCACCTTTTGTAAGTGAAAGACATCACAGGGCAGGGGTTTTGGGAAATGAGATCAGGTCTTTGGGTGGGGAAAATCTGGCCTTTTTGGTTTTATTTTAGACCCAACTACAGTCGGTAAAAACGTATGGAAAGGTCACCAAGGGGAAAAAGTGGTGTCGCTCCTGACAATGAAATTTACAGAATGGTGTGAAATGGGTTCACTGTGTAAGTGTTTTGACCCGAGGGAAAAATTGTTTAGGTAGAAAAACCTGCGGGCCTTTAAACAAACGGGGGGGGTATGTGGGGCCACCGACCCAGACGTTTTGCAAATTTTTTGCCACTAGTGGGGAACAGCAGAGATCTCTGCCGACGTGCCACCGGAAAACCTGGATTTGGTGGGGGAAGGCAACCCTTTGGGTTTGCAACCCCGGTTCTGACATTGTAACAGTAGGCTGTATGCGGCTTTTGATGGGTTTTTTCCCCGGGACGGTCCAGCTTTGGGTGGGGCCGTCCCCACGTTTCCCGGCCGTCGGTTTCCCCGATTTACCAGCATATAAAAACCTTTTTCTGCAGGGGGTAGGGGGTGTGGGCAACGCATAGGGGGAACAGTGGAGCTTGAGAGAGGAGGCTCTGAACCCCCCCGGCTTGAGGGAAACCAAACCAGTGGAGATGGGAGGTGTTTTTCTGGGGGTGCGGAGGTAGATCCAGGCCACAGTTAGAGAGGTAAAAATTTTGTTTATTAGGGCTAGACGGGCCGAGGATTTTGTTTTTTTTGGTTTTATCCCGCTGTAAACCTCACTGGGAAAAACAGGTGGCGTGTTAAAAAAAGCCTTTTTCGTTTTCTAGTTTGGGGTGCCCAACCCGCTTACCAAAAGCGCGATCCCGAAGCTAATCCCCCCAGGAGGGCGCAAAAGGCATCCGAACGAAAGTAGGCGTAAAATATACATACACCACACACACACATGCTGACTGAGGGGGCATATTTTAAATATCTGCCAAAACTGGGGGACCTATATAGCTTCCTATCTAGGGGGCTATTACCCTAAATTTTGGAGTTACGGGAAATGAGGGTTTCTAAGATACTTGTGCCCAAAATCTGCGGGGACGAGTTTGGGGGGGAAAAATCAGCATGAATTGGAACCAGAGGGAAAGAAAAGGGGAAGGAAAACGCTGATAAAGAAAAAACTTTTCTCCTGTATCAAAAAGTAATGGGGTGTAATCACTTATTTTTCTGCTGGCCAAATACAACAGTTCTACCACACCCGGTCACTTTTAGGCGGTGGTTTATGTTTCAAGCCTGTTAAATGTAGTAATGTGGGGGTCATTCGGTCAGGGTCTTATTGATCCTTAAAGTAGTAATATTTTTGGGTCTTTTTTTTGAAGTGTTTTTTATAAAAAACCTTCCCCGGTAATTTCTCCTTATGGGTGATTTTTTAAGGCTTTATTTGGGGGTTTACACTGCATACGGGGGACGTTTTAAAAAAAGAAAATTTTGTCTTTGTGCAGTGACTGCTTAGGAGAGGGGACGGGACTTTTTGGGAATAGCAAAATTAGGACAGACCTGGCAGGGGGAAAAGGGGAATTATTGGGAGGGGCAATTTTTTGGGGGAGCGGGGGGGGGGGGGGGGGCCATTGGTTACCCCCTAGGGCCCAAAAATGCCTTGCCCCGGAACTGCCTCCGCAGGGATCCTTTATTTTAATTCTAGCTGGGGTTTTCGTAGGGGGCCAGACTTTACAGTAAGAGTGGCCTAACCCGACAAAACCCAGGGTAAGGCTAAGGGCAAATTTAAGTAAAAAGAGGAACCCTTAGCTACTCCCTTTTTTATCGTGGCGCCTAATGATTTCCTAATGTTGGGATGAAAAAACGCATTTGGTCCCTAAAGGCTTTTAGCTAGCTTTCCCACTCTTATTCCGACTCAAAAATTTTTACTTTGTTGATCTGAATAGGGTTTCCCCCCATGCAACTCACAAGTCGTCAGACAACCCAATCTCCCCCACGGTTTTGCAGTAGGAGGGGAAAAGACCTGTTTTTGAAGCAGTTTCCGGGGAGGCACCCTCTCGGCCGCCGCAATAGTGGCCGAAGGGGCCTTTTTCATGACTCATGTTTGATTAGCTCCTCTTAGCACACTTTTTAAGGTTTTCCCATTCATCGTGGATTGGGATCGCTTTCATGATCTAAAAAAGTGTTCGATGGTCCGTTGTAAGTCCGGACAGACCGAGTCAGAAAAGTAAAGTTCTATTCAACCGCCAAGATTTGGTCTGTGCTGATGAAGCGGGTAACTGAAAGGAAGCGAACACTGGCATGTGATCGGACCATAGAACACTACTGATTGATGTGGATCTCAGCCAAGAAAGAGCAGTGTGCTGCATAAAGACATAGTCAATCCAACTGTATGTATTGTGAGGGTGGGAGAAGAAGCTATAATCCTTATCCTGGGGATGTTGCATCCGCCACCCATCACAAAGCTGGAACTGAAGGAGAGCCCTTTTGACCTTCTTGATGGCCGAATAGGCTATGGCGGAATGACCTAAAGAGTTATCCAGGACGGGGTCGAGGGTGAGGTTAAAATCTCCACAAAATAGTAAAGTGCCCCGTCATCAATGACACAATTCACGACCTGATGCGGTAGAGACTTGTGAATGGCAATTGCGACTCCCTTACTTTTTGAGTGAGGGTAATTGGCAAAATTCCAATGGGTATAGTATCTATTTTCAATAGTCGAGGTAAGGTCCGACTTAAAATGGGTTTCTTGAAAACACACTATCTGTGATTTCTTGCGATGAAAGTGGTAAAGTAGCTGAGCACATTTGACAGGGTTGTTAAGACCCTTGACGTTGAATGAAGCTATCTGAAGGTCCCCCATTTAAAGCTCTGCAAGAGAGGTAATGATACAACCAGATCCCGGGGATCCACCGAGCCACAGGGAAGGGACAGGAAGCACAAGAGGAAGGGAGACAAAACACAAAAGAAACAACACAGAACAAATGAACTGAACCTGAGGCAGGAGGGGAGACCCTGCCAACCATACTAAGCAACATATTGCGAACCAGGGAGTACCTGAAATCATTTTTATTATGTTTTTTGCCACAAAAATTAATTTTTTTACAGATTTAGGCGCTAAAGTCTGTTTTTTACAGATTTAGGTACAGATAAAGTTTTCTCGGTTTTGTCTCCAAAAATCATTTTTTTTAGATTTTGCCGCAAAAGTCTTGCTTTTGCCGCTAAAATTCCTTTTTTTAATGTATGTCACCGCAAAAATCTTTTTTTTTACAGATTTTGGTGCTGATAAAGTTTTCTTGCTTTTGTCGCCAAAACTCAAAATTTTTAACGGATTTTGCTGCTAAGGTCCAGATTTATAACGGATTTTGGCACTAAAATCCATTTTTATGGATTTTGGCGCTAAATCCAGATTTTTACGCTAATAAAATTATCTCGCTTTTGCAGCTAAAAATCCTTTTTTTATGTATTTTGACGTTAAAATATTTTTTTTATGGATTTTGGCTGAAATCCATAAAAAACAGATTTCTAGCGACAGCAGCAAGATAACATTATTAGTGCCAAAATCCGTAAAGAACAGATTTTTAGCACCAAAATCCGTAAAAAATGGATTTTTAGCAGCAGAAGCAAGATAACTCTATTGATAAAATCCGTAAAAAAACTTATTTTTGCGGCAATATCCGTAAAAAAATTTATTTTAGCGCCTACATCCATTAAAAAAAAGGATATTTAGCGCCAAAAGCTGTAAAAAAATGGATTTTTAACGACAAAAGCAAGATAACTTTATTAGTGCCAAAATCCGTTCAATAAATATTTTATCGCCAAAATCCGTAAGAAAAAGTATTGTAGCAACAAAATCCGTAAAAAATGTAACTTTATTAGCATTAAAATCTGTAAAAAAAAAAGGATCTTAGCGCCAAAATCTGTAAAAATCCCTTAGTGACAAAACCAAGATAACTTTATTAAGAACGATACGAACGAGGACACATCAGACACTTGTATGCAGATTTGATAAGGTATAGTGTAGTAACACCCACTATAGGTGGGATTTTAATCTCCTGGGTGGGTTTTCATTGAAAAAATGTGGCAAAAAACACAGTGAAAACGCACCAAAAAACATCAGGAGCTTTCCATAGACTCCAATAGTAAATTTTCTGCCCTGCTCATGCAACATGTTTCAAAAGACGACCAGTGAATAAAGTGTGCAGAAAAAGATGTTTTGTGGAGACAACAGGACGTTTTTACTATAGAAGTCTTTGGAAGCTGTTTTCAGTAGTTTTTTTCAGCGTTTTTTAGAAAACTAAAACACTGGAAAAAAAAAATTCTGTGCAGTGGAGACATAGCCTTTATTGACGACATTTATGAATTTTGGCACTGATACACCAGTTCTAAATCACTTTAAAGTAGTGTAGAATGCGGCAGAATGTATGAAGTTGTTCTTCTGCAGTTCATACATACAGGCGCAGTCTAGTGCCAATATGACAACTCAGGCTCAGCAGACCACCTTTAACTTGGTCTGGCTGTTCTAACTGTTCGTGCCAAAGTTTTGGCGTAAAAGAATCATAAATGTGTCTACTTCTACTAATGTGGTGTGACGCCTCCAGAACGTCCCAAAGATTGCGCCATAGTTTGGAATGCACCTGTTCATACATCTATAGAACTGTTCTACTACAGCTTTTTGAGGCCAGAATTCTGGCACAGCCTGGTTCATACATGTCGCCCCAGTTACTGCTGTTCTCTGCCCAGGTACTTTATGGGTCGTGAAGCCACTTGCTGTATTTGGGGCAATTGTATCTTGGGGATACGTCGAAGGAATAACTCCAGGATCAGTTTTAGGGATACAAGTTCTGGTGTCAGTGACAACCATATGTGGAATCTCCACTAACCATGCAAATACTTCCCTGTTTGGTTTGTTTGTGGTTTGGAGTTTGGCATCATTACAGATATATATATAGATTGCAATCATTTTCTTGGGACAAAAAATTTGCCCTACAAGAGGTTATCACATCTCACAAATTGACAGCTACTTCTCCATTATGAAACTAGAGTTCTGGAGGCCTGTTTTTTGAGATAGGTGCAGGTCCCATAGGTGATATCCTATCACTATGCCATTAGTGTGTGAGCTGAGAAGAACCCTTCAGGGTATCTACTAAGGGATACTAGGTATCCCTTAAACATGCCCTATTTCCAACCCTGATAGTGGTCATATAATGGAACACTAGCCCAGAAAAGTGTGACCCCTCAACCACGCTGAAAACTGTCCCTAAACTAAACATTTCCAGTCTCCAGTGAGTTCTACTGGTCTTACCAGCTCATCAGGGAGACATGTACAGTCAAAAGATGGTAAAATGATAGTTTTAATAGTTTACCTACTGTATTTGAAAGATTGTATTTTTGAGATAGAAGTTGACTTATAGGATTTCCCTAAATTGTCACATTATTACAGGGAGCTTTATAGTGGATTTCACCTTTCAAGAGCCATAATTGTTTCATTTTTACATCAATGTAGTTATAAACGGTTTATTTTTTTGTATGATGAGTTGTATTATTTAATGGCACCATTTAAAATACTGCCCTTGTAATACATAAAGACAGACCACACGTCTCCACTTAACTCATTTATAACTTATCTTCAATCCATAATAAAATTACAAAAAACTTTCTTTGATATTCTTATCCGTACAGCAATATAGCAAATAGAAACCTATAGTACGTCCGATCGAGTTGTATATGCAATGGTACAATCCAAATTATTAGTCCATCTTTCTCGAATGGATGCGGGCTGTTCATGGCCAAACTAGCCAAAGCAACGTTTCAGAGGTTACCACCTCCTTTCTCAAGCAAGCTGCATAGTCCACAGTCATAGCCTGAAATGCGTAAGATTTGCATGTCTGATCAGGATTGACGGATATGTATGAAAACTGTCTAGGTCTAAGACTTTAAAAACCAATCAGAGCTCCCCTTTCATTTTTTCAGTGCACTACTGTATATGAAATGAAGGGGGAGCGCTGATTGGTTGCTATGGACAACAAAGAAAGTCTTAGACCCACACAGTTTTTATACATGTGACCCTATGTTTTTCAATAAAGAAAAAATATAAATTTTTTAAATTCTTTTTGGACTCAGTGTGGTCCAACACTGTTCCGTGCCTGCCTTTGTTCTAATGAAACAGATGAGCTGGGACTTTTGTTAAGTACCTTTTATACAGTGTATATTGCTATCATAAATTATGTAGTTTTTGAAAATGTTAGTGTACAGGGACTTGAATATACATATAGATAAGTTGGCATAGGCAGGTGTGACAACCCCACTCCCTCATCCCTCTCCATAATAGCTTCCTATGTATTATAGTATATCACTGTTAGATGTAAGAACATTGGGGGTGAGGAGAAGCTCAAAACCTTTCTCTAAGGCTATTTCTACATTGCAGTGGGCGAGAAAACGACCTGAAAACAAAATCCTAAAAATTTTCATAAAACTGAGTTTTTTGTCCACTGCCTGTCAAAAGCTGCTGAAAAAATGGCTGTTTTTTGGCGTGTTTTGCGCTTTTTTGGCGCATTTTTTGCTTGTCTTCAAGCCTGGTTTTTAATGTATGCATAAATTAAGCCATTGGATGTAACTCCACCCTACAAAAGGGGATGTAAAGCACATTATTGCTAGAGATGGGCGAAGTTCTCAAAAATTCGATTCGGTGACTTCGCCGAATCTCCCGACAAAATTTGTTTCGGTCCGAATTGCTTCGGGACGAATTGCATTAAAAAACAGCTATTTCCAGGCTGCACAGAGCCTGTAGGGTGCTGTAGAACGTTGTGCCATGCTTAAATATGCAGAAGGAGCTTGGTTTGGTCTTCATACAATGTTGTGTTTTAGTATGACACGCATATGACTGCCGCCGCTCTTAGAATCGCTTCACTATAAAATTCCCTTGGCACTTAAGAGGGCAAAACTGACCAAAAAACTCATGCGGGAATGTAGCCTAATAAAATCATGGCAGCGAGAGCTGGAAAAAAACAAGCTGAGGGCTCAGTTGGCAACATCAGTGACAGAGTGTGGAGGTGACGGCGGCAGCCACAGCAGCATGAGGTCAGAGAGTGGCACAATGACATTCTGGAGGTGGCAAAAAACAGGAGTAGGCCACAGAGTGGCACAATGACACAGTGTGGAGGGCGCGGCAGCAACCACAGCAGCAGCATAAGGTTAGACAGTGGAACAATGACAAATTCTGGAGGTGGCAAAAACAGGAGTAGACCACAGAGTGGCACAATGACAGAGTGTGTAGGTCACGGCAGCAGCCACAGAGGCAGCATGAGGTCAGACAGTGGCACAATGACAAATTCTGGAGGTGGCAAAAACAGGAGTAGGCTACAGAAAATCATTGTACCACAATGAGACAGTGTGTAGGTTACGGCAGCAGCCACAGCAGCAGCATGAGGTCAAGCAGTGGCACAATGAAATTCTGGAGGTGGCAAAACAGTAGTAGGCCAAAGAGTGGCACAATGACAGAGAGTAAAGGTCACAGCAGCAGCAGCATGAGGTCAGAGAGTGGCAGACTGATACAGTGTGGAGGTCATGGCAGCAGCCACAGCAGCAGCATGAGGTCAGACAGTGGCAAAAAGACATTCTGGAGGTGGCAAAACAGTAATAGGCCAAAGAATGGCACAATGACATAGAGTGGAGGTCACGGCAGCAGCAGCATGAGGTCAGAGAGTGGCACAATGAAATTCTGGAGGTGGCACAAAACAGCGAGTAGGCACAGAGTGGCACAATGATCAGTGTGGAGGTCACGGCAGCACACAGATGAGGTCGACAGTGGCACAATGACACAGTGTGGAGGTCACGGCAGCAGCCACAGCAGAAAGAATTTGAGGTCCAGACAGAGTGGCACAATGACATTTGGAGGTGGCCAAAACAGTGTAGGCACAGAGTGGCACAATGACAAGAGTGGAGGTCAGGCAGCAGCACAGCAGCATTGAGGTCAGAGTGGCAAACTGATATTCTGGAGTTGGCAAAAACAGGAGTAGGCCACAGAGTGGCACAATGACACAGTGTGGAGGTCACGTCAGCAGCCACAGCAGCAGCATGAGGTCAGACAGTGGCACAATAACAAATTCTGGAGGTGGTAAAACAGTAGTAGGCCTCAGAGTGGCAAAATGACAGACTGGAGGTGACGGCAGCAACAGCATGAGGTCTGAGAGTGGCTCAATGACACAGTGTGGATGTCACGGCACCAGCAACAGCAGCAGCAGCATGAGGTCCTAGAGTGGCACAATGACAGAGTGTGGAGGTGGGTGGCAGTACCAGTCCCTGGTAAAGATGGTTGGTGGCAGATGGAGAAACTGGCAGCAGATGTGTGGCATCAGGCGGGTGGCGGCATCAGAATAGTGGCTGAGGCAGGTAGTTTGAACCCAGACTCATTTCTCACAGTTTGGGTGG
This sequence comes from Phyllomedusa bahiana, assembly GCA_025379985.1. Lineage (NCBI taxonomy): Eukaryota > Metazoa > Chordata > Amphibia > Anura > Hylidae > Phyllomedusa > Phyllomedusa bahiana. Next base: position 69,309 of record JAODAL010012196.1, on the reverse strand, counting down.
GCGTCATGGCTGATGTAGTCTGACGCCTAAGGTATTGGTGTGTGGAAATCCTGGCCGATCCACGCCTGATTCATCTTGACAAAGGTCAGTCGTTCCACATTTCCCGTGGACAAGCGGGATCTCCTTGGGGTAAGGATGGCCCCCACCGCACTGGACACCCGCTCTGATGCCACACTACTGGCCGGGTAAGACAGCTTCTCCACTACAAACTCTGCAAGTTGCGGCCACACATACAGTTTGCCTGCTCAGTAGTCCAGCGGATCTTCTAACTGGGGTGGCAGAGTTCTGTCCAAGTAGCCCACCACCTGTTGGTTCAGGGTTTGCACCAGGTCCTGCTGCTGCTGCTGGCGACTGCCCTCCTCACTAGGCGGGTGAAGGAAGTTGCTCATCAGTGACACCAGACTTAGGTTGCTGCTGATGGAGCTGGTACTGCTCCTACCCCCCTACTTTCCCATAGCAGCTGCGGCAGTAGTACGTGAGCGCTGAAGAACCCCCCGGTCAGACCTGTCAAAGGAGGGACGATGCCGCACATAGGCAGCGGCCAACTGACTACGGAGGATTTCCCTATAGTATTAGGTTTATCTCCCTCTCAGCAGGTGGGAAAAAGGCTCCCATTTTGGACCGGTAGCAAGTGTCCAATAGGGTGGAGAGCTAGAAGTCATCCCTCTGCTGGATGTTGACTATTCGGCTGTCACTAGCCAGGCAAATCAGCATGCTGCTGGCCATCTGCACAAGTGACTCCGAGGGGCTCCCTGCCTCCATCTCCACTGTATGCTGCCATGGTGCTTGCGGGTCATCTGCCTCGTCTTCCTCATCTCCATCTACCTCCTCCAGCTGCGTCTGCTCCTCCTCTCTTGTCAATGGGTAGAAATTCCACTCATTTTCTCCAGACATCCTTCTGCTCCAATGTCCTCCTCTCCTCAGTTCAGTCCCAACCGGACTCATGTCGCGAGATGTAGTCCCATGTCTCCAGTCCCCCCCCGCCAGCATCTGTTCACAGGACATGAAGCAGTGGAATGACGTTATTCCAGGTACCCAATTTTTTCCAGTAGTTGAATAGCAAAAGGAATTTTATTCTTGAACAGCACACATGAGAACATGTCTGAATCTATCAGTCCATCTGCAGTAAACAAGATCTGAGCTCTGTCTTCCTCTCACAGTTTTTTTTTAAACAGCCTAACTTTATCAACAATGACAATATCCTTTGACAAAGGCTCACATATGCAATACATACAAAAGTGGTTGTTGCACACAGTAATAAGTATTATTCCAACACCCCCCCCCCCAACAACTACTTTCCAATTAGTCCATCTCTTCCTGAATCTTCAGACTTGGTTTTTGGGCAATGGCTTTGTCATGGCATCAGTATCATCTTGTCGTTTTCGCAGTAGACAAAGTCAATGATACCATGTTCCCCACTAAATCTCGCAGGTGGTGATGTCTTACATCAATGTGTTTATTTCCTGGCATTGATCCTTTCACTGCTGGCGGTTTAATACATCCTTGGTTGTCTTCATAAATCGTAACAGGTTGAGTTGGAGTTTTACCAAGATCCTTATCAGTTGGTTCAAACCAAAATTACTTCTTGACTGGCATGAGCTGCTGAAATGTATTCTGCCTCTGTAGATGATAACGCAACTGCTTTTGCTTGACCAAGAAATTTGGACTTTCTCCTAATTTAATAAGTAACCGCTTGTTGACTTTCGATCACTTAAATCTCCGGCCAGTCTGCGCCACGTAAGCTGTGAGCTTTAGATCACCATTTGCAGATATTTTTAGATTCAGTCTTGAGTTTGCTTCAGATATTGAAGGACTCTTTTAACTGCATTCCAGTCTCTTTAACGGGGACTTACTTACACGTCGGCACAGTATACCCATTGTCGCTGTGATACAGGACGAGTAGTTGTGGCTATTTTATAGAAGTGCCCCCACTGCTTTTTTGTAACTCTCATTGTTAGGTAGTAGATCATCTTCTCCTTCCAACTTTAGGTAAGATGGACCCATTGGTGTTGAAGTGCCTTTGCTTCTGACATTCCAAACTGGTTGAGGACTGGACAATTTTAGCTTTCTGGTTGAGAAGGAAACTTCCATTCTTCTCTCGGGAAATCTGGTTTCCCCAGTTTAAGTGTACATTTCCAAGGTCCTTTGTTTCAAAATGTTGGTTCAAATTGTTCCTACTTTTGTAATTTCAGCTTCTTCTTGATGAGCTATGATGACATCATCAACAAAACAGAAGAAAATACATCCATTATCTGCTGTACATTTAGTGTATAAACACGGATCAGTTGACTTCTTCTAAACCCCCTTTTCAGCAGAACGTAAATTCATCTTAGTGTTCCACGCTCTTTCCCGATTGTTTTAGGCCATAAAGGATTTTGCAGTTTACACACAAGGTGTTCTTCTCCTTTTTTAATATAACCTTCTGGTTGAGCATATACACCTCTTCTTCAATGTCACCATTTAGAAAATGTCTTAATGTCAAATGTCTACTTTCAGGGTTTGCACCGCTGCTACAGACTTTAAAAACTAAAAGTTGTTTGTTTAGCGACTGGAGAAAATGTAGCATCAAAATTTCCTTCTCCATATTTTTGTAGTACCCTTTTGCAACTAGTCTTGCCTTGAATCTATGCACTTTACCATCAGAGTCATACTTGGTTTTGAAAATCCACTTACATCCAATTGCTTTTTTTACCCTTTTGGTAGCTTGGTAATTTTTCCATGTCTGAAGCTTTTGGGAAAGGTTTCCCATTTTTCATCTGCAGTTTAATCCATTTCTGCTTTTCATGGACTGGTAGTAGTTGATCTCTTCCCATGACTGAGGCTCTGACTCACAATGTGTCTTCACCTGTAGGAAGGGTTTAGCTGGAATACCTTTGTTGCACTGGTTGGATCTTCTGATTGAAGGTTCAGCGGGTATTACAGTTTCCTCTCAGAAACTTGAGAGTCGACCCACACTTCAGCGTCTTTTTCCCTTGTTTTTCTTGAGTTTGTGATGGGGGTTGCTCTGTGGCTCAAAGGGAAATTACTGGAGTAACTTCATGAAATTTGAGTGATACGGAGTTTTCATCTATTACTACATCTCTGCTGATGGTCACCTTGTTGGTCTCTGGGTGCAGGATTCTGTACCCTTTTTTGGGGTTTCACTGTAGCCTACCAGGAACTCCTTCCTTAGCATGAGTTCCCATTTTGTACGCTTTTCTCTAGGAACATGCACAAATGCTTTACTTCCAAATATTCTTATGTGCTTAATTCAGGCTTCTTTTTGTTCCATTGCTCATATGGAGTTTTCTTTGTAGCTTTCCCTGGTTAAACTGTTTTGAAGATAGCAGCAGTCATTATTGCTTTCTCCCATATGTTGTTGTAATTCGGCATCAAAAAGCATACTTCTTTTCCCCTTTCCAAAAAAGTTCGGTTTTATCCTCTCTGCGACACCATTTGTTCTGGGTGGTTAGGTATGGTAGTCTGGGAACACGATTCATTCTTTTTAATATGGCTTTGCCTTTCCACTTGTGTATTCAGTTCCATTGTCAGCAGCAACGTCTTTGGCATTCTTCCAAATTTGTTAGATACTTCAGCTAGGTACTCTTCTAGTTTCTCTGCAACTTCATCTTGCTGTGAAGCAAGTATACAATTGTATATCTGGAGTAATCATCATAAATGTGAGAAAATATCTCTTCTTTCCAGGTGTTTGAGTACTCATTTTGGGCCACACACATCTGTATTTAATCAAGTCCAGTTGGGTGTGCTGATGTAGTTGGGACTGTGTTTAGGGAAATGGTTTCCTTGTCATTTTACCTTTAAGGCAGCTAGTACACTTCATCTTCTGAAATGCATTGGTCAATTGTAAGCCGTTAGCAAGCTCTTCCTGAACTAGCTTTCTTATTGCTTCTGGGTCCCTATGCCCAAGACGTGATGCCTCACATGGATGCCAATTCTCATGTTCTGTTTGACAGTATAAACAGCCTCCTGATATTGTAACTGGTACAATCCATCTTTGATATTTCCTTTTGAAGGGGTATGACCCCCCTCTTGTGATGTGCAGTGTCATCCCTAAAAATAACTACATTCCCCTGTCTTGTGAGTTTCTTCACTGATAACAAGTTGCTTTCAAGATTTGGAACAATAGAGCACATCCTTTAATTGGATTTTTTCTGGTTTTGTTGGAGAGACTTGGCAGTGGAGGTAGCCATTCCTATTCCTTCTGAAGTTATATACTGACCATTTTCTAAGATGACTTTTTTCTGATATGCTTTGGTCCAGGTTAGAAAAGAAACTTCTGTTATTTGTCATGTGGCTTGTGGGCACCAGAGTCTATGCACCATCATGTCTTGCTGATCTGCCTGTACTTGTATTAATAATGCTGATTCAGCACACACGTGTCCTTTTCTTCTTTAAAAGCACTTTTGGGTTTCTGATTGTTCCCTTTTTCCCTTTTAAACTGATTCATTTTTGCTTTCCGATTCTGCAATTTGCCTTTATGTGACCCGTTTTCCTGCATACAAAGCATTCACGTGTTTCCTTTATATGACTCTTATGCGTTGTATGATCCTGAGTCTTTAATGCAGATTCTGTGGTGGACCCTATCACTGCTGCTTGTACCCCTGTTTTTCTCTTGTATTTATCCCAAGCTTGCCTTTCACATACTCTAATGTGAGCTCATCATCAGGGCCCTGCATCTAGTGCAGTGACCAGTGTTGGGCATAGCCTTTGGGAGACCCGCTGAGTAACAGTGCACAACATGGAAGTCTTTTATGTTTTCGCCTATTCCGCGGGAGACGCTCCACTATTTTTTAGGGTGTCTCTGATGTAGTCCTGCATATTCTTTGGCCCCTTAATTAATCACTGAATACAGTTTCCTCATAGATAAAGCTTATTGCTGAGATTTGTTCTTTCATGCACTTTCTGTAGCTCTTCCCCCATGTTTCCTTTTGCAGTGTTACATTTGCATATGTGTACAATCTGGTCATCATCTTATAGTGAGGGAGATTGCTCTGTGCTTTCTGATTCTTCTCTATCCATTCCTCTGATGGAGGATCAGGCTTGGGCTCCTGTGTATATTTCCCATTACTTCTCTTATTAGAAGCATCTTCACCTTGAATTTCCAGGATTGGGAGTCTGGTTTGTCGGCTTGGCACTGAGAATTTCACAGGATTGCTATTAGCAGCCATCTTGTCTTCTTATTTTTCTTCTCACTGTTGACACTTTACTGTTGTTCTGGGATACTGGAATACTTGGATACTGTGATACTTGGATACTGGGCCATAAACCTGTTAGCTAGCAGATTATCCATTATCATTATCCAGTAAGTTTTGATCAGCAAAAGGGACTTTTATTCTTAAAGAGAACAAGTATATACCGCACAGCACACATGAAACCATGTCATGAATCTATCAGTCCCATCTGCATAAACAAGATCTGGAGCTGTGTCTTCCTCCTCACAGTTATTTTTTTTAAACAGCCCCTAACTTTATTCAACAATGACATATCCCTATGACAAAGGCTCACATATCAAAACATAAAAAAGTGGTTGTTGCACACAGTAATAAGTATTATTCCAACATTCCTCCCGTAGTCCTGGCGACTGACAAATAACATCGTCTCCTGGAATGGCCTCACACAACGCGCAGGTGTCACGCATGAGCTAGCCACTAGCTGACCATCAAAAGTTACCAGGTGAGTACTTCCTGTCCTACTGGATCAATCAAAAAATCGATTAATGGCCTTTCTCTGTTTCATACAGTCGTCCAACATGGTTCGAGGATGGCAATATAGGGAACCAATGGGTGAAACATCGCATATCAAGTGTGTTGGGGGAGCCCTTGTCTCCCACACGCAACTTGAGAGGGTTGTTCCTGGCTTTGTAGAATGGATATAGTGCATGCACAGTTTCCTGGCCATTTTCCAGAAGCTATCTGAAGATCGTGGAAGACTTCAGAACCTGTTTCACACAACCAGATTGAACAACTATTGCGCCAATGCAGGGCGCATGGACCATCCCTCCCTTCGGTGCAGGCGCGGTGACACCATGTTACTCCCCATGTCCTCACCATGGTTTTCAGATTCAGTGGGGTCGGAGAAAAGCCACACATCGATTTCTAGCTGCATACGCTGAGCAGTTCCTCCCCTTGTGTGACTCTTCGTTCGCCCAGAGGCACAGCCAGGTGTAGAAAGCGTGACACCTCTGCTGTGCCCTACCAACATGTGGTATGATGGGGCAGTACTCTTGTGGAGGCTGAGATGGTGGTGGTGTTGTGTGAGAAGGAGGAGGCAGGACAGGGCGCAGGACCCGCATTTTGACAACGGGGAGGAGAAAGTGGCTCCCTGTCTAAGTTGTGGGTCCCCTGGGCAGGAAAGCACTTTAAACCCGGGGGGCCGTAAAGGACATGTCGGGCCCCTGCCCGGTTAAGCCCCAGACACCCGCGTGTCGTGCCTTGGAAAAAAACAATAAGCCAAAGGGACTGGCCCACCTTTGTTCAAAATTTTGTGAAGTGCGGTATGCCTTTTTGGAAAAAGAAATTCGGCTGGAAACTCTCCACTGGGCTGGGCAACGCCATTAGTTCTCTGAACGGTTCAGAGCCACCATTTGGAAAGGGGGGGTGCAGTACCAACAACTTGGAAAGGAGCACGGCACTTCTGCCCCTTAGGATGGTTGGGATGCATACGTTGTCTCTTTGCAATCGCCTCGCTGAAAACGACGCTGGCACCAGAGTAGCAGGAGAAGGAGCATCTGGACCGGGAGATGTGGCAAAGAGAAACAGCTCCCTTCTGCAGGGGTGGTGGAGCCTTGACTGGCTGAAATGGCCCTGGTGCCCTGGGCATGCTGCTGCTGCTTGTTTCCCGCGGCAGGATGGCCCACCACATCAAAACCCACGTTTTTTCCCGGCCATGGGATGGTGAGCGCATGTGTTGACGCAGGGTCTGGTGCCAATGTTAGCCCCCCTGGCCCGCTTCACTTTTGCCCACAGTTCTACTATAACCATATTGGGTCCCCCGGGTTCTTAGAAAGAACTGCCACCCGCCGAGTATTATTTTACGCCAATGCCCTCAGAGTAACTACTGCCGCCCTGCCTCCGGGCCCCTTGCGCTACTTTCTTGGACCTGGAAGGGGGGGTTTTCTACCCCGTGGCTGCTTGGTCCTGACCTCACACTGCTGCACCTGCGCTACGGCCAAAACCCACTTTCTGGCTCCCCTGCGCGCAAGCTACGCCCCTTTCTCCTGCGATTGCTTCACCCCCTCCCAAGTGCGGTCGGTAATCATCATCGTTTTTTGGTTTCATTGTCACTGCTGTCCTCATCACTGGTCTTGGTAGCAAGGTGACCCCTCAAAAACATGCCCTCCCATGCCACCTCCATCCCTATACTTTGCCGCCGAACAAGAAGCAGGGGGTATTGGCCCCATTTCTTTGCTGCCAAGTAGTGTGTGCCCCCTCAAATTGTTCATCCCCGCTGTACAGTGGGTGCTGAGCCCAGACCACATAGTAGATCTTGGCTGAGGGGAAACCCGGGTGGGCAGGGGGGTTTAGGAAGGTGAGGGCCCTACCCCTCCCGGGCCATGCCAACTAAGGGTTGTGTCTGCGTTCCCCACGAATCTTGGCTGGGGTTGTCAATGTATCTGGGAGGAATGGATGACCTAGTCAAACCCAAACAAGAACACTTGGGTTGCTGGTCCCCACATGGGGGCTGTGACAGCCCAGTTTTGGCCTCACCGAGTACCCCTGCTCGATGTCCCCCCTTTCTGTGCTGCACCTGGGCCTGTCCCGGGTGTTTTGGGGCCACTGCCACTCGCGGGGAAGAGCCCGCCCCTCTCTTTTCGACTACTGTTTGTTTTAAAATGACAGACATGTTTGATGAAGATATCGTATATGAAAATACACCCTATATTTGATCCCAAAAAAACCCACTAAAAAGCTTGGGTAAAACCCTTTGGTAAAATTGCGTCCACAAATGGGGAGGCAAAATTTATTGTATGTGTCGTTTTAAAAACATGTGTATTTTTCTGAATATAAAAGCACAAACGGGTTAATTAACCTTGGATATGAATTAAAATTTCTTCTTTTGGGGGGTAAAAAAAAACGTTTCTTTTAGTGACCACAACAGCAGAACAACGCTTAATTAACCCCTGGAGTAAATTGCGCAAAAGAAATTGCGCCAAAAATTACCCGTTTTTAGCGTGTTAAAATGGCGGTATTTTACGGTACAGAAAAGAAAAACTTGTAATTAACCTTCGGTTTATGATTTTGCTACAGGGAAAATGTCTTCTTTGGGGGTGAAAAAACGTTTTTTTTAGTGACCACAACAGCAGAACAACGCTTAAATTTAAACCCCTGGGTCTAAATTGCGCAAAAGAAATGAGCAACCAAAAAATTACAGCTTTTTGCGGTTTTAAAAAGGCGTGTATTTTTACAGTACCAACAAGAGAAAAACTTGTAATTAACTTCGGTATGAATTAGCTACAGACCAATTTTTTTTTGGCGTGAAAAAGAACCTTTCTTTTAGTGACTAAAACAGCAGAAAAAACGCTTAAATTAACCCCGGGTGTAAATTGCGCAAAAGAAAAAAATGCTGCCCAAAAATTCCAACTTTTTAGCGTGTTAAAATGGCATGATTTTACGGTAACAACAACAGAAAAAACTTGTAATTAACCTTCGGTTTTTAATTTTTGCTACAGGCAAAATTTCTTTTTTGGCGTGAAAAAGAACTTTCTTTTTTGTGACCAAACACAGAAAAAAACGCTTAATTAACCCTAATCTAAAAAGCGCAAAAGAAATGAGCAACCCAAAAAATTAAAATGGTTTTTGGATTGTAAAAAAGCTGTTTTCCTAAATGAATACAAAAGGGGAAAAGGCTTAGAAACCTTGGATATTTAATTTCTGAAAAACAGCGAAGCATTAAAATGTTATGGCTGATTGGAAGCACACTGGGCTTCATTCCAATACCCACAAAAACAGAATAAGAACGTAAAGAAAAAGGGCTCTAGACAAGCGTGACAACCCCCCCAAAAACGCTGTAAAGAGTTTTTTATTGGATATCTAAGCAGCCGGGCGCACCTTCCCAAAAACAGTACAGTGAGGGGCGGTATGAGCTCCCCCGCGCGCCCGGACTTTTATATGCGGTGACGTCACAGAATCCCGCCGGTCTCTGATTGACTTAATCTCTTCACGTATGTAGGCTATGTCTTTTTTCCCCCCAGAGTTTTTTTTGCCCCATGTAATCCCATGTGCTCCAGCCTTTTTTTATCAATCAAAAGCACCTTCTTTCCCCGCAATCCCCCAAACTTCAAATTCGTTCAGAATCGAATTTTTTCCTGGAAATTCAAAATTTAATTTCCCCACTTCATTAAAACCCAATTCGCCCATCTCAAAAATTATTGCATTTATATGTAACCCTTTGTGGAAATTTTTAGGGGATTTGGCACAAAAGAATTTTTATCTCGTTTTTACCGCAAAAAATTTGGGGGGGGTTTCTTTACGGTTTTTGGGGGGCTAATAAAGTTAATCTCACGCTTGTTTTGCAAAAAAAATTTTGATTTTAGAGTCAAAATTCGTTACAAATCTGTTTTTTTTTTGCGGCAAAAACAAGAAATTTTTTTAGCGACAAAATTTTATTTAAAAAAAACCGATTTTTAGGGGGCGAAAGGGGAGAACTTTATTAGCGGCCCAAAAACCCCTTTTAAAAAAAAGGATCTCAGTGGCAAAATCTGTAAAAAAAAAAACGGGGGCTTAGTTCAAAAGCCTAAAAAAAGGGTTTTTAGCGGGGAAAAAACGGGGATAATTTTCTTAGGGGCCCATAATCTGTAGAAATCCAGATTTTTGGTAGCAAAAGCCAGAACTTTATTAGCGCCAAAATCCATTTAAAAAAATTTAGCGACAAAATCCGTAAAAACACAGATTTTTAGCGGCGAAAGCGAGATAACTTTATTAGCGGCAAAACCTGTAAAAAATGGATCTCAGCGCCAAATCCGTAAAAAAAAAAACGCAGATATTAGTGTAAAAATCCATTAAAAAAAGGATTTTTAGCGGCAAAAGCAAGATAACTTTATTAGCAACAAAAACCGTAAAAAAAACCCAGATGTTTAGCAAGAAAAATCGAGATAACTTTATTAGCGCCAAAATCCGTAAAAATGCAGATTTTTAGTGGCAAAAGCAAGAACTTTATTAGCGGCGAAATCCATAACAAAAATTTAGCGGCAAAATCCGTAAAAATACAGACTTATAGCGGCAAAAGTGAGATAAGTTTATTAGTGGCAAAATCCTTAAAAAACGTATCTTAGCGCCAAAATCCATAAAAAAAAGATGTTTAGCGACAAAAGCGAGACATCTTTATTAGCACCAAAATCCATTAAAAAATGGATTTTAGCGACAAAATCTGTAAAAAATGGATTTTAGCGACAAAAATTGAGATAACTTTATTAGCGCCAAAATCCGTAAAAAAGGATCTTAGCACCAAAATCCGTAAAAAAAAACAGATATTTAGCAGCAAAAACGAGATAACTTTATTAGCTCCAAAATCTGTAAAAAAAAAAAAGGTTTTTTAGCGACAAAAAACACTAACTTTATTAGCGCTAAAATTCTTAAAAATCTGTTAGCGAAAAAAGCAAGATAACTTTATTACGAACGGTACAAACGAGAACACATCGGACACTTGTATACAGAATTGATAAGGTATAACCTGTGTTAACACTTACTATAGGTGGGACTTTAATCTCCTGGGTGGGTTTTCATTCCAAAAAATGCCACAAAATGTGCCAAAAAAACGTCCCCCGCTTTCCATAGACTGCAATAGTTCATTTTCTGCCCTACTCTGGCATTTTTTGCAACATGTTTCAAAAGACGACCAGTAAATAAAATGAGCAGAAAAAAGGCGTTCTGTGGAGACAACAGGATGTTTTTGCTATACAATTCTGTTGAAGCTGTTTTCAGTTGTTTTTTAAGCGTTTTTTGAAAACGTAAAACGCTTAAAAAATGGTAGTTTTTCTGTGCAGTGGAGACATAGCCTAAGGGCCACATGTATGAAAACTGTCTAGGTCTAAAACTCAATTTGTTGCCCATAGCAACCAATCAGAGCGCCCCTTTCATTTTTCCAGAGCACTATATGAAATTAAATGGGCGCTCTGATTGGTTGCTATGGCAACACAGTGCATTGTAGCCCTAGACAGTTTTCCTACATGTGGCACTAAGGCCCGTTCACACGGCTTATTTGCCGACGGATTGGCGCCTTTATCCGCGCCGGATTTGCGCTTCAATACGGCGCCAATCCGTCGGAGTCATTACGGTAATCCACTGCTCTCATTGAGAACAGTGGAATCCGTCGCTCCCCCCCGCTGGGCAATTCCGCCGCGGGGGGAGAAAGGGGACATGCACATTATTTACGCGCGGACGCGCCGTAAACAATTTCATTGTCTATGGGGGCGGGGGGGCGGCGCCCCCGCCGCGCTCCGGCCCCGCCCCCGTCCCGCCCCTTATTCACGGCGGATTTGTGCGCTTTAATAACGGCCAAATCCGTCGGCAATAAGCCGTGTGAACGGGGCCTAACAGTTTAAAATTATTCACTCTCTAGATTCTCTGTGTTCTTTAAATATATGTTATCTTCCCACATACCCAGTAGGTGCTCAATATTACAATTCAGTAAGGCCATGTTCACACGGCTTAAAATGGGCCGTATTTCGGTCCGTAATTACGCGCCAAAGTGCGCCAATTACGGGGCCGAAAACGGCCCATTCATTACGGTAATCACGTTTCTCATAGAGAACTATGGATTACTCTCCTCTCCGCCCGGCGAAGCCGCCAGGCGGGGAGATAATTGACATGTGAATTACCAGCGGCGTATACGCGCCGCTGGTAATGAATGTCTATGGGCCGGCGAAGTGCCGGCCCCCCGCTCACTCCCCGCTCCCGCCCTGCCCCCGTCAACCCGGCGTAATTGCGGGGCGTAATTACGCCCTGCAAATACACAGTGTGAACTTGCCTTAGGCTCCCATAGAAAGAAATGTATTTGAAATTGTGTTTTCTTGCTGTAAATTTTTCCGACTGAAGAAAAATTAATTTCTGCAGTTTTGATGTGAGGGGTTCAGTAATTGTAACAACACATATCCATCTCCAAACCTCTCTGTACAAAGAAATATATTTAAATAGTGTTGGGTTGTGTGAAAAGTTCTATGTTTAACAGTTTTTGGGGTGAAGTACCTTTGCAGAATATACAGTGTGTTTTGTCTATACAAAAATGTATCCGTAAATAGAGTTCTGCTAGCTGTAGCTAAATCTTGCGCTACTCAATGCCAAAAAGTGTAATTTTTGCCAGATTTTAAATCCAGCATAACGCTGTGAAATGATACCAGTGCGTTACTTGATGAGAGGCCACATATACAGTGGGGGGACTAAAGTACACTTAGTCAGACCACCAACTGTGGCAAAGTCTCCACTTAAAAAAAGTGAGAGGCCTGTAATTGACATCATAGTAGACCCTCACGTGATGAGTAGACAAATGCGAGAACAAACAAAATCCAATCCGCAAATCACATTGTCTGATTTGGAAATATATTATTTGCTATTATGGTGGAAAAAAAGTACATTTGGTACAATAACAAAAGCTTCATCTCAATAATCTTGTATACATCCTTTGTTGGCAATGACACAGCAGGGCGTCAAACGGCTCTTAAGAGGCGTATGGTTTACATAGTGATACACTAGTTACATAGTTACATAGGTAGTATGGTTTGAAAGAACACACATGTCCATCCGATTTCATCCAAGGTGGCTGCAAATGTAGGTGAGGGAGCAAGAGACAAGGACTAAAGCCCAGAGGCTCTCCCTCTGGTTAATGCCCCGAGAGACCCACAAGGCAAAGAACCCACTGCTCCAGTATAGACCCAATATCTGACCCCCAAAGCCTAGTCAACTGGCCCACCACCGTTGGCCAGGATCCAGAATTCTTTACCTAGCTACGTACGCATTAATATCTTTAGTTCCAGGTAGGTATCTAAGCCTTTCTTGAAACTCTCTACAGTTCCTGCTGTGACCAGGCTCCTCGACACGCAGCTATTCCACAGAGTTTCCTAGTTCTCTTACAGTGAAGCACCTCCGCAATTCTGATCGCCTTCTCTCTGCGAGATTGAAATCTTTTTTCTCTAGGTCGATTCAGGGAATGTCACCCCTTGTCTTTTTGGAGGGGCTTTATCTCACCTGAAAATAATTTTTCTCCCATACTTTTTGTAGGACTCATTTATAATTTACTATAAATTAATCCAGGTCCTCCCCCGAAGGTGCCGTTTCTTGTCTCAAGACTAAATACAGTTCAATTCTACTAACTCGCTTCATCACTAAATCTCCATTCCCCTTATAAGTTTTGTTGTCGAGCGTCATTTGTGAACTCTCTCTAGCTCTATTACAACGTCTGCTATAAAACTGGGCCCACACTGTCACACTAACAACATATTCTAAGTGCGGGTCGTCGACCACAATGCTTTGTACACGCGGTAAATATGACATCTCACCTTGTCCGCGCGAGTCCAGTGTGCTCTTTTAATACAACTGTGCCAATCATCTTACGTGCCTTAGAGCGCCAGCTGATTTACATTTGCATGCTGTAAGCTGTAAGTTTTTAGATCTACAAGAACGAGCTCCAAGAATCATTTCTCAACAAGCTGCTGTTCTCTGCGCGTTTTTCCCCCTCCCCCCTAGGAACATATGAATGCCTTATATTACATTTCCCCCAATGCAGAAAAACCTTCATTTTAGTCACACACATTGAACCCCATTGTGCCAAGTGATGCCCAGAAGGCACTCACTGCTCTGGAGTAGTGTGTCCAGGTCTGCTTGCAATTTATGACAGCATCTCATAGATTTCGCACTACTCACAACATAGCTGGTGTCCATCTCAACAAACTTCGAAACCGTGCATTGATCCCTTCCACTATAATCGTTAATAAATCACATTAAATAAGAGAGCGACCTCAATTCTGAGCCCCTGCGGCACACCACCTCCTCAACCGGAGACCACTCAGAGTAGAATTCCATCTTACTAAAAACCGACTCTCTGAGTACGATCCAGCAAGCCAGATTTTTTTAATCCAATTACCCACTGTATTATCTCTCAACCAATGGCTGTTCTACAGTTCTACTACCTAACAAACGCTTATGCGAGACAGTGTCAAACGCCACATTACGCGCGCAAACTCTAAAAACACAATACCACAGCTGCCCCGTCTATCCAACTTCTACTCGGCCTCTTCATAAAAAGAAATCAGATTGGTCTGACAGCTTCTGTCCTTAGTAAAATCCTTGCTGGCATCACTAATAATATTGGTTGTCGAACATACACTCCTGTATAAGACCCCTACATGAGCCTTCAAACATTTTTCCCACACTCGGAACAGATGTTAAAACTTACTGTTCTATAATTACCTGGGCACAAGACTTAGAAAACCCTTTTTCTGAAGATGCGAACTACATTTGCCTTGCGCCATTCTCCTGGCACTATACCAGTCGTCACCAAGGAATTCTCTAAATATCATGTACAGGGGGGCACACTGAGATAACCGAGCTGTAGCTCTTTAAGGAACTCTAGGTGAATTCCATCAGTGCATGGTCTGCTCACGTTCAACATCAGTTTATTTGAAACTTGGCTTTGGACTTTTCTACACTGAGGCCAATTAATTATAGTCTTAGATGATGTAGTTCAACAGAACTAGGGCACCTACCTAGATCTGTCACTTTGGCCCCCCCCCTCAACTACTATCTCCTTGATATATATACTTCACGCTGAAGAACTATTTAGTACCTCTGCTTTCTTCTTGTCACCACGCGCGGATTCCAACGCCCTAATTGCTAGGAACGGGATTTTCGGCCACAATTTGCGGCGTTGTGTACTGGGGGCAGGGGCAGGGCGGAGGGCCGTCAGCTTCGCCGGCCCCATAGACTTTCATTGATCCGAGGCATGTATGCCGCCCGGTAGATCACTGTGCATGTCACTAGTCCTTGGTTTTTTTTGTTCTCGCGCCAGCCTGCCTAATATTTTTTCGCGAGCGAGGAGAGAGAGACGGAAATCCGCTAGTTCGTATGAGTAACACTGTGTACATTACCGTAATGACATGGATGGATTTCATTTCCGTACTTGTGTGCTGCACACGTACGGTGCGCAAACACGACTAGAAAGTCTACCGTTCCTCAAAATCAGTCCGAGGGAACATAGCTAATCTTCACAAGGTTGGCACACACTGTTGCTGGTATGTTGCCCATGTCCTCCATGCAGCTCTCCTCTAGAGCAGTGATTATTTTTGGGCTGATCGCTTGGTAACACGCGGACTTATCAACTCGCCCCCAAGTTTTCTTATGGGGTTGATAACATCTGGAGACTCGGCTAGGGCCAACTCCAGGACCTTGAAATTACTTCTTCACGGAAGAGCCTCCTCCTTCTGTGACCTGGCAAGTGTGTTTGAGTATCATTGTCATGCTGAAAGACCCAGCCACGTTTCACATCTTCAATGCCATTGCGTGATGGAAGGAGGTTTGCACTCACAAAATCTCACGATAAACATGACATGGCCCCATTCCATTACTTATCCATGTACACTAATCAGTCGTCCCTAGGTGCCCCTTTGCAGAGAAACAGCCCCAAAAGCAGATGTATTTTTTTTTGCCACCCCCCATGCTGTTCCAGTAGTATGCAGTGTTCTTTGATGCAACTCTGCATTCTCATCCTCCTCCAAAACCGACGAGTTGTGTTTTTAAAATTTACCAAACATCCTACTTGGTTTCCTCTCACAAGTATGACAATGCTCCTCTGGATCATCCAACATGCTCTCCTAGCATACTTCAGATGGGCCCGAGAGATTGTTACTGCTTAAGCAGGGGACACGTCTGGCACTGCAGGAACATCTTAGTTCCGTTGCGGCGTAGTTTGTTTACTGTGGTAGCCTTTGATCATGTTGGGTCCACACTCTCTGCCTGGTCATTCACTCAGGGTTCCACCTGTGTGGTTCTGCGGGTAATGTTTGCGACACTGTTCCTTGTGATCTTTTTGGGCCCCCATGGGGGGGGAAGGATCTTCCCCTGGGCCCCAGATCTAGGGAAAATTTTTCAGTGGTCGGGGAAGTCTTAAATTTTTCTAATTATTCTCCCACAGTTGATTTTTCCAAAGCTGTTGCCTGTTGCAGATTCACCCCCTTCCAGGGGTTTGTTTAACCCTACAATTTTTGTTTCTGGTGTCCTTTTTTCCCGGGTCTTTGGTTTCCCATAGCGGAGTTTGGAAATGGGAATGTTTGAGGGTTTTGGGACATGGTAATTGGCAGGAACCCCCCTTTCAGTTTTCGCACCCGGGCCCAAGAACTTGAAAAATTTCGCCCTTTTCTTTTAAGCTTTGTACATGTGATATTTGGGGGGTGGGCAGCCCCAAAAACATCCCCAAAGGGGGAAAAAAAGGAGGTTCAGGGTTTGGGAGGGGGTGTAGTTATGGGGGTGCAGCCCGGGGCAGGCGCTACGGGGGGCCCCCCATCCTGCAGAGGCCCAAAAGCCCCTTTTATACTAAGGGAAAACCCGGATTGGGTTTTTGGGAAAATGGTAACTGGCCGGGGTGCCAATTTGGGCGTATCCCGGGGGGGGGCCCATTCAAAAGGAATTTCCCAAAAAAGGGGGGTTTCGCGGCAAGGAGTGTTTTGATCTTTTTTTGGGGGCCCTGGCCCCTTTAAAATTTTCCCGTTCCCAAACTTTTAACAAATTTAAAAAATAACCCTTTTTTTATATCTAACTCCCTTTAACCCCTATAACATATTTTTTAAAACCTTTATCTTTCCTCTTTATTTAAAACCCCTTTTTTTTTTTT
This sequence comes from Phyllomedusa bahiana, assembly GCA_025379985.1. NCBI lineage: Eukaryota > Metazoa > Chordata > Amphibia > Anura > Hylidae > Phyllomedusa > Phyllomedusa bahiana. The sequence goes on along the minus strand of JAODAL010012196.1, from coordinate 52,494 downwards.
GAAAGGGGAATAAAAACCCCTTTTTTTCATCAAAATCTGGTGGAACCCCACCCATTAACAGGCGAAATTTTAAAATTATACAAAGTATTTTGCCCTTTTGTAAGGGTTCCCCCAAACCAACACTTGGGCCGTGGCCTTTCCCCATAGACACAGAAAAATTAAGGGCCCCCCTTGGACCCCCGCTGCAGGGTGAATTTGAGCCGAGTAGGATCCAATTTAAAGTTGCTGACCTTCCGACGGGTTTCGAGCTACCTGGCTTTATCAAGGCTTAGGGGCCGACCGACCTTTCCTTTGACTTTTTGGGGGTTTTGTGGGGGGGTTTTTTTGGGGTGTTGGGTTAAAGGTTGAAAATAAAAGTTCTTTTAGTGTTTTTTGATAGAAAACTGTTTGATTTTAAAAAGTTTGCCTTTTGGGCAAAATAGTAAATATACTAATAAAAAAAGGGGCTCACTGATTGTTAAAAAATAGGAACAGTAAGGGGGGGGGGCCCCTTTATTTGGCTTTTGGGGGCCCGCGGTTAATAGAGACGTTGGCAGCCGGGAAACAGGGGGGCCCCTTTTCTTTTGCCCGGGCCCCCCAAAAACTTGAACTTCCCCTCTGCAGGCGGGGACTGATTAGACGGCAGTACCATTGGTGGCAGCGAGAACATGGCAGTGGGGAACATGAAGGTTCCTGTTTGACAAGATTAGGCAATGGGACACAGCGAGGTTCCAGTTCGACAAGATTAGGTGGCAGTACCATTGGTGGCAGCGAGAACATGGCAATGGGAACAGCAAGGTTGAGGATAACAGCACTTAATAAATTTGGTGGTAGTACAGGTGGAGGCATTTAAAAAATAAAGATTTGTAGGGCTACAAGGAGGAGGAGTAAGAGGTGTATGCAGTGAACCGAGTAGTTGAATGGGTCCATACTGTCTAAAAACATCGATGTTGAGCAGCAGGTAGTCATTGGCAATGGTCTTAAGGCGGTCTCTGTGTGTCTGAATGCTGCCCTGCCCTGCATTGGTGAGGTGGTAAAAAATGAGTGAAAAATGTCACCCAGTATACTTTTGCCACACTGCCTGCTGCGGCTGTTTGCCATTTTACTGCTGTCGCATTGCTGACAATGTTCCGCCTTGACATTAGAATGTGAAGAAGGCGCAAAAGATGTCTCAAGTTGGTCAATGAGCACTCAAAATCCTGCATTTTACTGTCAATTTCTGTGGGTGGAAGGAAATTGCTTACTTTTGTCTTGTAACGTGGATCAAGGAGAATGGCCACTCAGTAATTGCTGTTCATTTTTTTATTTTTTTAGAGGGAAATCCAACAACAGGGGATTCTTTTTTATTAGGTTGGAAAAATTATATGCAAGACAATATGGGTACAGACAACAGTGAAAATGATAAGACAAATAAAAAATGTCATCCATGTCAGTCAGTATAGGAACACTGGGCTTTGCCATCCCCACGCCATGCCAGGGAATCTGCAAGTAAGATAGCAGGAGGCATTCGGTTACAAAGAAAGGGAAAAAAAATAAAAAAAATGTATGCATTTAACCGTCTTATCAGAAAAAAAGAAACTGCTTAATACAATTAAAAAAACTCAAAAACAAAGACGTGGTGGGATTCCCTCCTATTTTAAAAATATGTTTTCTAGAATTAAAGTACTAAAAAACTTTCATTTACAAAAGAGCTGATAAAAATATTCCTCTAAATTGTACAGGAAAGGTACAGGAACCACTGATAAAAGACTTGAACTGATGTAGGTTATTCAGATTTGGATTCCTTGTCTCCTCCATCGGATGCTGGGGCCTCATGACTTTTTGTCTTTCCGTTTTCGGATAGCAGATCTTCCTTAGTTTCTTTTTCATTAGCTTCTTCAGTCTGTTTACCCTTTGCTCCTTTCTTTCTCTTTGCTGGAACGTTTTTTTTCCTCAGACTTTTCCTTTACTGCTGCCTTTTCCTTTTTTGGCTTTGGTTCAGCTTTTGGTGGAGCTGGTTTAGCTGATGACCGTGCCAACCTTCTCTTGGGCTCATCTTTGACATCAAGGGCATTGACCTCTCTCTTAGGAATGGCGATTGTTTTGTGCTTGCAACGCTACTGGAAATTTTTTTCTTTTTTAAAACCCTGTGTAGTCTCCGGCGATGAAATCCCTTCCCTCCTTCGGCAGATGGAGTCCTCACAAAGAACAAGCTCACTGCTCTTTGTCTGCAAGCGATTAATATGCTACAGCCAAGAGAACTAGTTCAAACTGGATAGGATCCCTCCGCGTCTTTATCTCGCTGTTCATTTTTATTGCCTTGATGCGTGGATGTAATGTAGCATCCAAGCACTCATGTGTGAGATGCTGTCAGGATCTCCCAAGCTTCGGGGTCGAGGGGCACTAATGGGATCTTCCTCATCTTCCTCCTCCTATAATCTGTGCCAACCTCTTACCACTGAAGGGTAATAAGTGTCCACCCCTACCTCCTCATCCTCCTCCAGAATCTGTTGGCAATCATGATCCGCAGATAGATAAATCTACCTTCGTCATCTATGTATTGATCGCCAACAGATTGTACTACTCCAGATCAGAAGTATATTTCAACGCCGCAGGATTTGTTGCGGTAGGTGGCCAACGTAGGTGGGTCCAGCCAGCGAGTCCGGAGAGGCACAAAGTTGTCCCTCTTCCAATGCGTTTCCTGCAGACAAATGATGTCCGCTTTCAAACATTTAAGGTGGAGCAAGACACGCTTTCTTTTTTCCGGGATATTGAGGCCAGCAACATTCCACTAAATTATATTAATCTGTGGTGCCAGGGAGCAGCCCAAAGCCGAGCTAGTGTTCGTACTCATCCTGTAATCATAGAGAACAGTTATGAGAGGAATTGCACTGAAGGATGTATCCAAGCGTCCCAGCGAGCGCTTTCCCCATCCAGCCGAGGGAGGGGAGGATGGTGATCAAATTTCAACCCCGGGGAGCGGGCCGGAATGACATAAATCCAAAATGTCAACATAATCAGCCTGAATTGTTTGAACATCATACATTTCTGTGACAAGAACATTAACCGTAACAATAGAACCAAGGTGCAGTGGCAACCCATGCAGTCTGAGTCACGCCATGGTTTTCCAGGGCCTGGGTTAAATTGTGCATCTAACAGTGAAGCTGGTAGGGAGACTGTTGACCATCGATCAGTCTCCATCTTGCTGTAGAAATCTCCTGGTCACTGCCTCTGGGGAATCGAACGTGATCATTCTGCCGTTATACAGGACTTTCAGCTTTTCCGGGAAGAGCAGTTGGAATCTGATATTGTGCTCATGTAAGTATCTACAAACAGGATGGTAAGCCTTCCGTTTTAGGGACACTTTAGTGGAGAAGTCCTGGAAAATAAGGATCCTCTCACCTGCCACCTCCAACTCCCTTTTCTGCCTGTATGCCTTCAAGATTTGTTCTTTGATAGACCAGTTGTGGAAGCGGGCAATCACCGGTCTAGGACGAGCCTCCCTTTCTCTTCGGATCCCGAGTCTGTGTACCCGCTCTACTTGGAGGGGGTCTTGGGGGAAGTCTAAGGCCAGGGCTCCCATCAGATCAGTCACGAGATATGTTGCGAGGGAGACTGGGGCACCGATTCCGGGATACCAATAAATCTCAAGTTATTTCTTCCTTCTCGGTTTTTGAGATCGTCCAACTTTTCCTGTAGTGCGTTAATGGTCTCCTGGGCAGTTGAGGCAGCCTCTTCCAAACCAGAAACTGCCGTCTCCATTGATGCCGAACGTGACTCCAACTCTTCGATCTTTTGCGAGTTTTTTGTTATTTGTGACAACGCAGCATTGATGGAGGACTGTATGAGGTCAAAGCGATGGTTCAAGACTGGCAGCAACAGTCTTGAGACCTCTTGCGCCAAGGCCAGCGCTGATGGTGATGATGTGTCTGGGCCTTCGGAAGAGAGGAGTGGAGACGAAACAGGAGAATCCTCTGGTTCACGGTCTCTCCAGGGAGACGACCTGTGCGCAATGGTGGTGGAGGTCTTCAGAGGTCTAGATTTTGAAGAGGATCTCTTTCTCAGCGGTTTCGGGGAGATCAGTGTTCCTGATCGGGGGCTTGAGGCAGAGGAGCGGGTCAGCCTATGGGATGGGCACCTGTGTACAAATTTGTCCATATTTTTCCCTGGTTAAGATAGAGGGAAAGTGATCGGCCAGTAGGGCCGCGGCCAGGAGCGAGGAGAGATCTCCGTTGGCTGGGCGAAGGGAGGGCTCATGGACTCAGAGGAGAAGTTTTAGCAGGTAGCGGCAGGCATCCGATGCCCTGGGTCACAAAATAGGCAGAGAAAACTAGGACATCTAAAGACGATCACTGGGCTGCACGTGGGGCCCAAAGGGTAATCATTTGACAGGCATAAATGGAAATAAAACCATAACATTACCGATGTAAATATTGTGATTAGACCAAAACACAGGCACTTCTCTATATGCCAGTCGCAGAGGTATGTTGTAGTTAGTAAGAGTACTCGTGGAGTTGGTGTGATGTGTATGTTCTGAGGTCAGCACTATCTATAGTTCTTAAAGTAAGAGTGGTGCTGAGGGGAATGCAGACCAATGTATAGATAGCAGTCCGGTTGTAGGGCTCAGCAGCTTGTATTGTAGTGCTGTATCGCCCTCTAGTGAACTGTAGGCATCGGATAGATTAAAGTGTCTACGAGTCTTGGGGGTTCGGATAAAAAGTGTGGATAACGTAGTGATGAAAATGAAACACGAAGTTGTCCTCAAATTAGATAATGGTAAGTGACAACTGCAGGCTGTCTATGTGCGAAGGGTAATATTCTGGTGTATGTCAGTGGCCTACTGTCATTTATCAAAACCTAAGTGTCAGTTGGCAAAATGAGTGTTGCTGAAGGACCGGAAAGACCTTACATCTTTGACATCATACCGGCCCATATCCCTGTTGAACCAGGACTATAAGCTTCTAGCTAAAATCGTTACTAATAGGCTTCAAAGATTTCTACCTACCATCTCGCATCCATGCCAATCGGGCTTTGTGTGCAACCGACACTCGACTAGAAATGTCAGGCTGGCAGTCGCAGCAATGACAGTAGCACAAGACCCTAAACACCCGGTATGAATGTTACTGAGCTTGGATGCAGAAAAAGCTTTTGATAAAGTTTCGTGGCCTTTCCTGGCCGCCACATTGGGACGGTGGAGATTTGGTCCTATGTTCATGGGGTTCCTGTCTCACATGCAGCAGAATGCGACTACCGCTCTCCCCCTCAATGGACAAACCTCCCCACTTATTGATTTATTCTACGGGGCAAAGCAAAGATGTCCCCTGTCACCCATCTTATTTAACCTCTCCATTGACCCCCTCCTTTACCATATTACACAATCCCAAACGTTCCCGGGGATCAAGAAAAGTACTGTAACTGTGAGATAAAACTGGCAGCATATGCGGATGACCTTCTACTAATGTTTAATCCCAAACATACCTTGTCGGCAGTCTTGCAGGACATTAGGGATAAAGGAGATCTCTCGGGCTGTAACATCAATGTCGACAAGTGAGAGTCTCCTGCTTAAGGGACCGGCACAACCGCTTTGGTCCTCCTCACATCAAATCCGCTGGCGCACCTCCAATATCAAATACTTAGATATCTCGCACAGTAGGTAAACCCTACAACCATACAACCATACTCTTACCAAGACCTCCAGTCACAATTTCCTGGCCTACACATCCCCTTCTTCACCTATCTTCAGGCCCATAGCTTCCTTAGTAAAACTCTCCATCACCTCCCAGAGGCAGAATGGGATTCAGACTTCCGTAGGACGATACTGGGGCCGCCAAAGAGACGTTCACATCTCTTGGTAATTTACAGGTCTTTTCTGGGCTGTATTGATCATGGACGGACCCCACTGCATCTTTCACGTTGGGAACACTTTGACTCATCCTTAACTTCGGACACCATTCTCCAAGCGCTTGCTGATTCCTATAAATTCCTCCCTACATCTAGATATATTGAAATAACCCTAAACATAGCACATAACGCGTACTTAACGCCACTTAAGGAACATAAAATGGGAATATATGCATCCAGCAAATGTTTTAAATGTGCCACGTCGGAGGCTGATTTGTACCACTGCCTCTGGAGCTGCCCTAAGATCCAACAATACGGGGCCGAAGTTGCCTCTCAAATACAACAGTACCTTAAACGCCTCTTTACCCCCACTGCCCAATGGGCCCTTTTTGGGTACATTGATAAACATGCCATGACTTTCACTATGAAAGAGACAAAACTCTTACATGTCCTGTTGGCGGCTGCAAGGAAACCTATTTTGCAGGTGTGGAGCCAGCCACCGAGCCCCTCCAGGAAACTTTTCTTTGAAAAGGCCCTTTTTCTTTTGAAAATAGATTGGGTGGAGGCCTCGCAGCGAAGGGAACAAAGATTAAAAAATTTTTTTGACCTATGAAGTAGGGTCATAGACACTCAATCAACCCCAATTAGGGAAAAACTACAGTCCTGTTTTGGTACAACTGAGTGGTATTTAGGTCAACAACTGGGAGGGAAGGAACCAGTCAATCTTCAAGATAATGCCATCCCTTTGGTAGAGCATGAAGTTGACACCTTACTCTTGGCCTGACCCTTCTGAGTCGGGTTCGGTCCTCGGGGAGGCAACAGTGGGTCCATCCCTGATCCCCCTCCCGGGCCAGACCACCTCACTGACGCCATTCTTGATATTCTGCCAGGGACGTCAGGCCTTTTTTGTATAAAGTGGCTGGGAGGGAGGGGAGGGGAGAGACGGCGAGACTCTTGAAAGGAGCAGGCAGAGGTGAAAGAGGCTGGAGCGGATTTAATTTTAATTTTAGTTTTGCTTGTTGATTCAACCGGTTGACACTATGTCCTTTCTTCATTTTTGTACTTAAGGAGCATAACTCGAGACAGCTGATTCAATATCATGGACAATATGGCCCCTGATTACCTTCGTCAATAACTTACTTATGTGTTAGTCTTAAGATAACGAAGAAAATGTGAAATATTGAGTTTTCGTCACACAATAAATTCCTGCGAGCATTACCTGTTGATCCACACCATGTTGCAACTTGATTGAAAACTTGAAATAAAAAAAAGTTAAAAAAAAAAAAAAGACACACTGGCAACATGGAGGGAATGAAGAAAACTCTACGGGTTGCCCTACCGGATCTCGAAGTACCTCCCCCTCTGGGAGAACGGGGAATTTCAAGAAGGTAAAAATCACGGTTGATTCAAGAGATGGAGGGAGGTAGGTATATCTTTGGTGATACATCTTTTTCACCCGAGAAAAAATAGATTTAAAACTTTCGAGGAAATCAAAGCAGAATATAAGTTCCCGTGCTCTCAAGCCCTACAATACTTACAAACTAAGTCCTTTTGCACCACAAGAATTCAGAACATTAGTAAGCAACGAGCTAGAAAGGCTTTTAATAGACTTATAGGATCAGAACCACATAGGAAGTCCATTGCTACCATATACATAAATATAAGGGACAAATACAACACGTATGATGCGACTGATAGATTTAGGAGATGGAGCAGATGGATAGGCAAAGAGGATATAGAATTGGAGATAATTGAGGGATGGAGTGTAATACGTAAGAATAATATCAACGAAAGATGGCGCGAAACGTATTTTAAAATAGTACACACAGCCATATATGCATTCGATATACCTCCGTCACCTTGTTTCCCAGATAGAATGACAGTGTGTCCGAAGTGTGCTGAAGCCAAGACTAAGTTATTTCATGGTCTGTGGACATGTCCAATGGTGCAGGTATTTTGGGGGGAGGTTAGCGAGCTAATGTCCTCTCTAAGGAAAGGTCGGATAACTATGTCTCCAATAGTATTCTTGCTGCATGGGAGAGACAGGGCTGATGGAGATTTGACGGGACAACAAAAGAGTGGGTTACCAGCAATAGTACATATCATATTAATAGTGGCAGAAAGGTGCATACTGTCCAAGTGGCTAGACTCTGAGGTCCCAAATATCACAATGGTGATAGATCAAACCAAAATATACGCTATATCTGATCAGCTATATACAGAGCGTCATAAAGAGGCTATGACAAAACAATTCTTCAGGAAGTGGAGGTGATTCTTGGAGAAATTTTACACCCGAATTAATAAACATCTTCCATTGCTTAGTACTTTTCTTATCTGTAGTAATGATGCCTTATATTATTTCTTTGTGTGTCGAGTAGTATCTCATCTAATGGACAGTTATTATATGTTTTTGTTATTGTAAAATTTAATAAAAATTATGTTTACAAAAAAAAATATATATATCTTCCAGTATACGAAATGGTTGTTAACGGAGGCTCAGATGGGGACGTTAGGCAGATTACAACCACTAATTGAGCTAAGAGACTAATATATATAGAAATGAAAACATGCTACCAGCATTTTCCTGGCTATTTAAGGTTAATGTTAGTGTTCACATTTTTATTCAGTCTACTTTTGACAACTAACATATAGAGTTTTCACGAATGATATGATGGACGTGTGAAGAAATCAACTACAGGAAACTCTGTAGTAAAATACATATATTTTATTTATTTTTACTGTAACAGACATGATTCGGCTTTGTATTTGATTTATATTATAAAATTCGGTATCTATTTTCTAAAACCTTACTGTTGTATACAATGTGTCGGGGGTCGTTTACCAACATTGGGGGTTCACCCGTTTGCCCCGGTATTCCAAATTACGAGCGGAGGAACTTATATCGGCCGATAAGAAGAAACTGAGTCAGACACAGGGTTCTGGGTCAAATTTCGTTCATGTTCCAAGCATAACTGAACTCACAGAAACTTCACACACATTTTTGTATAAACTACAAACAAGATAAGCGCAGGCGCAGTAGAGAAGAGAGGAACGGATGTATGTCCATATTTAGGTAGCTTTTAAGTACAGTTCATTGGTCCACGCTGTCTCTGGGAAAAGTCTCATCCACAGCTTCAGTGATTTTCCATTGTTTAAGCCTTTCTTCAGACAGAGAACTGATAAGCAGATGTTACATCCTTGGGAAGCCGATACCGGATGTCACGTCCTGCACTATGCCCATTTTAGCTGAGATGACCTTTAAGGAGCAAAAACCTTCTTTATGTGCAAAAGGTGGGAAATCATTTACAGAGAAATTAAGTTGGTTAATCATGAGAGAATACACACAGGAGAAAAACTTGGGATTTCACAGTTAATAAGCAAGTGCAGTATTAGTTCAAACCTCTTTACCTTCACACATCTATGATTACAAGTTTTGTGTAATGACTTTTTGATACCAAATAAAATGTTTAAAAAATTTTTTTACATCCATAGTGTCCTTAATAGTAATAATGATCCCTTTGTGCCCAAATGCTCACAAATGGCTACGGGGCTCCTGTTTGTACACCAAGTTTAAAACTTGTTTTATGTCCCCATATAATTAGTAGTTAAACCCCCAATTTAATAGAAAAACCGCAACATCTGAACAGCACCGAAGAAAATTACCAAATAAAAAAACTGAATGAAAAAAACTTATTTTTTAATTGTATAAAAAATCAGTAACATACTTTAAATCACCCAAAGATGAAAAAATGTGAGCTCAACCACACCAAAATAATATACAAAAGTCTAAATCACAATATGCATATAATTCAATGGTCACTCTGATGGTAAGTCCACATAATCAAAAGGCAAAGGTACTTAATCCAGACAAGTGTCACCAAATGATCACTGTATGGGAGTGTGCTGCCCCAATGCTTCTTCATAATCTACAATATAGACACGCGTCGGGCCGTGCATTAATTTGTTTTTATAAGTGAGACTACCGTCTCCCTTTTAATACATTTTTAATAAGTAGAGTAATTTCCGACTTTGGCACCTGTTTTTTATACATACGTGCGCCGCGATCCGTTTTTCTTTTGCATGAATCTACATTACTACCACGATAGTTTCTATTTGTGGAATCCTTGGACGCTGGGCAGCCGTATGACATTAGCTCCACGTGGAGCAGTAAGCGTTTACGAGAGGTGTGCCTCGGACCTTAAAAGCACAACATTTCAAGGTAAGCAGACCTATTTCTGCACATACACTCCTGCCTAACATATTTCACTAGTGTGCGCCTTTCTGCTTTTCCTTTTCTTTTATATATGTAGGTAAATAGCCGCCTTTAGGTAGTTAGGTATAAAGACCCCCAGTCGATAGGTAGGTAGGTATAGAGGCCCCTAGTAGGTATAGCAGCTAGTGGGTATATAAGCCCTCTGTAGATAGATACATAAGCCTCCTGTAGTTGTATATATAGGCTCCATGTACGTAGATACATAGGCCTCCTGTAGGTACTTTAGACATAAGCCCTCTATAGGGAGGTATATGCACCCTGTATGTAGATATAGGCCCACCTGGAGGTATGTATAGGCCCCCTATAGGTAGGTATAGCACAATTATAGGTAGACATCATCACACCACCTATGCTGGGTCGATACCCCCACCATCTCCTAGGCCAGAAATCTAGGACAGCCTGACAGGCTGATTGACAGTTGGATAATGTATTAATAATGTATTATAATAGTGATCTTACAGTTGTTTTATATAGTCTCATAGTGGGACAAGTGAAAGAAGTAAAGATTAAATTAAAAAAAAGTAAAAGTGCGAGAAAAAGAAAGATAAAAATACAATAACATTTAGTGACTCACAGGAGACGTCTTTTCTGATCAGCGTCGTTCACTTTTCTTCTCCATCCAGTTCACACCTTTATGCTGATTTCTCTGGCCAATACTCGTCCCTGCAGATTTGGACACAAATATATTAGAATCCTCACATTTCCAGCAACTCCTTACTTATAGGTATATACGTCCCCTCAGTTAGACAGGTATATACATCCCCTCAGATAGGAAGCTATATAGGGCCCTGCAGTTAGACAGGTATATATGTCCCCTCAATTAGGCAGGTATATATAGGTCCCCATCAGTTAGGTAGGTATGTAGATATGCCCTCTCAGTCAGGCAGCTATATAGATATATATGTCTCCTCAAATCAGGCAGGTATATAGATATTGTAACCTTAGACAAGCGGACCCAATCGAGAATAGCTTGAATTTTACAGGGGTCCATACCAAATGAGTTGGATATACCCAAGAAAAGGTACCTCCTGCACACATTTTTCAACCTTCACAAATAAACTATTTTCCTTCAGGATTCGCAATACCTGTCGTACGTGTTTAACATGAGATGACCAGCAATCCGAATAGATTAAAATGTCATCCAGGTAAACAACCATACAACAACCAATGAGTTCTCGGAAAATATCATTAACCAGGTTCTGGAAGACCGCGGGAGCATAACACAACCGAAACGGCATGACCACCTATTCAAATTGACCCTCAGGAGTGTTAAACGCGGTTTTCCACCTCCCATTGCCTGGTGCGACACGCCCCCTGTCCAGAGTGGCTGGCCTTTGTCACTCACACAGCCTCAGCAGACTGTCTATCAGGGTGGGGTCGCAAACCAGCTGTTGCAGACTGTTGCTCCCTGCAGACTTTTTGGATACTATAGGAAATACCTGTTCGCCTAGGTGACCTTCCTGCAAATCACCTAGGCGCTGGAGTTTTCCAGCCTGGTTTTCCTTTTGGAGCATTCCCGGACAACGTGTCCATCCTCGCCACAGTAAAAACACAATCCCTGGATACGACGAGAAGTCTTACGGTCGCTGGCAGAAGTTGCAGAAGAAGCCCCCACTTGCATGGGCTCCTCTGGGTCTACATCAGAAACAGCGGGTGTAGAGGGGACCATGGAGTGGGCCACAGAAGGAAAAACCTTTTCCCGACGTCTGTCCAGACGAACAACTAGTGCCATAGTCTCATCTAAAGATCCAGGGGTAGGGTAAGCCACCAACATATCCTTCACGTGCTTGGCTAACCCTAATCTGAACTGACATCTAAGAGCTGGATCGTTCCACCCTGACGGAAAACACCAGTGACGAAATTCGGAGCAATAGTCCTCCACAGTCCTTTTACCCTGCTTCAAAGTGGTCAGCCGAGCCTCGGCCACAGCTTCCCTATCAAGGGTCATCAAAAAGTACGCCTAAGGAGGCAAAGAACCTGTCCACGGAAGACAGTTCTGGTGAATCAGGTGGTAAAGAAAATGCCCACTCCTGGGGAGAACCCTGAAGAAGGGACATAACTATTCCCACTCTCTGCCCCTCATTGCCCAAGGTATGTGGGGCGAATTCCTAAATACAGGTTTGAAAATCCTTTCCCCAAAAAGGGTCAAAACGGAGTGTATGGAGGTCATAGATTTGGGGTCCTCTCTATTAGCTAGAGGGGAGAGCTGATCTGCATAGGTGGCTTTTGTTTTGCCATCTATATACTGTGTTCCCAGACACAGAATGGACAACTTGTCACAAGATGGCATTATTTAGCAAACAAAAAAAAATCCTTTTTAAACATTTGTTTTTCAATGATATCAAGTTACATTTTAAATTTGATTATGCTAGTTTAGTGTATTTTTGCAGCAATATAATATAAATAGTATAGTTTTATAAGTTTGAAATACTCTGACTTCCAGTTTTAAAACCCTGGAAGAGGCAGGGGGCACCAAAAAGACATCCTGCATGGGGTGCCTTCGATCCTCAGGCTAGCCTTGTCTATCAGAGCAGGACTGGGATTAAAACATATCCCTGACACAAAACTGCCTCTAAAGTAAAGTCATGCTGAGAAACTCCTAACCACAGGGTCAAGCACAGGGGTGCACTCACTTTAACAATCAGGGTGTATGCTGCCACTATACAATTTCCAATATAATCTACAACACCTCTACATAGTGACCACATAGTGGTCAGATACTGATTCCGGTCAACATCACATGACAGTTAATAGAACACTAAGGCCATGTTCACACGGCTTATTCTGGGACAGATTGGAGCCGTACTGCGCGCCGTATTTGCGCTTCAGTACGGCTCCAATCTGTCCCAGTTACTATGGTAATCCACAGTTCTCATAGAGAACTATGGATTCCGTCGCTCTTCCCCGCTCGGCGAATCCGCCGCGGGGGGGAGAAAGTGACATGCACATTATTTACATAAATAATGCATGGTCTATGGGGCCGGCGAGCAGCTCCCCCGCCGCGCCCCCGGCCCCGCCCCTTATTCAAGCCGTATTGCGGGCGGGATCCGTCCCGCAATTACAGCTTGAATAAGCCGTGTGAACCGGGCCTAACTCAACAAAAGCAAAAAATAAACAGTGACATCCAGTGCCGACAGGAGAAGTATCTCACTTTTCCTTTTAGGGCACATCCCCACCGCACTAGTTTTCAGTCGGATTTACAGGCGCTTTTCGGATTTGAAAACCATCTGTAAACCGACTGTCAACCTTTTACAATTACTTAAATAGAAAATTCATGCAGTAGTTCACACTGCACGGATCTTAAGCCGGACTTTTTTTTACACCACCAGCATAACGAAAAACTCAGAGCATGTTCATTTTTCTGCTTGAATCCTCAAATGTCGTCCCCCTATGTGCCCAAAAAATGACAAATACCAGTTGGATGATCCGACTGGTATTTTGTCATTGTCGTGTGAACGGACCCAAACACACATCTAACAAATAGCAGTGTGATTTTACATTGTTTGCAATGTAAAACACACTGTAACACCCGAAGTAGTGGATCCTCTGGACCACCGCAAGCGGTGGTAACGGCCACGCCAGGGAGCGGAGTCTAAGCAGGTCCTGGTATTCACCAGAGCCCGCCGCAAACCAGGGTGGACTTGCTGCGGCGGGAGTCCTACCAGGTCGCTACCCCTGACACGACTAGTTTGCGGTGGCAGCCGAGGTGCGGCGAAGTACCCAAACGTGTGACGTAACTCAAAGTCGTGGACAGGCAAACAGGTCAGGGCAGGCGGTGAAGGTTGGTCAGGAAACGTAGCACAGAGTCGGTACACGGCAAGACAAGAACACACTTCCAAACACGCAAAAAGCACCAAAGATCCAGCAGGGACGTGCTGGAGGTGTTACCAATATATAGGGTCAGCGGCCGGCAATCAACCAATTAAACCCGGGGCGCTGGCCCTTTAAAATTTGAGAGAACTGGTGCGCGTGCCCTAAGGAGCGGGGACGCGTGCGCCAGCAGAAGACCGCGGGGAATCAGGAGCGCGGTTGCGTAAGTGTACAGGTGCGGGGGACCGGGTGTGCCCGTGGCCCGACACGCGAGCCGCGGCGCCACTCGTCCCTGAGACAGGGGAAACCGCAGGAGCATGAGAGCGCCCGCAGCCTGACCTATGGGCTGCGGGACCGCTCGTTACAGTAACCCCCCCTATAGGCCTCCCCCTCCTACTTGATGAGAGATATTTCAGCACCAGGTCACGGTCCAAAATGTTCTCCTCCGGCTCCCAAGATCTCTCCTCCGGACCGAATCCCTTCCATTCGATGAGAAAATGTCATCTCCTTAGCAGTAATGCATTTCCAATATTCCTATATACCATAAGGTTTTACTTAGTCTTTAGTGTGCCACTGTTATTTGTATTAGATGTATGCTATTGCCTTTTCAGTGTGCACCTATGCCTACGTTTTCAAAGTATATTTTAGATGTGCACAGTCTCATTACGTGTTGTAGTCTATTTGAGAAATGGCACTCTCATTGGCTTGCTGCACTCAGCCGCCTCTTTTAAACCTGTGCAGGATAATTCAATAGCAGGTTCCGATCACTCCTGGGGAAGTGGCAGTCTGAAGAGACTCCTAGCAAGGTAACATGTTTTAGTGTAGGGACTCACCTGCTCTGGGAACCCCTTGACGTTTTGGGAGGTGAGCTTAATACAAACTTTGATCAAAAACTGTAAACTAAGAGTCCCAGGGGTTTTTTATATTTTCCTTAGTAGTACTGCATTTCCAATATTCCTATATACCTTGAGGTTTTACTTAGTCTTTAGTGTGCCACTGTTATTTGTATTAGATGTATGCTATTGCCTTTTCATTGTGCACCTATGCCTACGTTTTCAAAGTATATTTTAGATGTGCACAGCAGAAATACGTTTTGTAGTCTCCTCCTGACAGACTTCATGGCCAGGATTTCCTTCACAGCGGACACGTGGGAGGCTTCGGCTGCAGGGGAAGGGGGGAGACCTTTCGAGAGAAGCGGTTCAGCACGAAGGGCTTTAGCAGGGAGACATGGAAGGAATTTGGGATCCGTATGCTGGGTGGAAGCCGGAGCTTATAGGCCACTGGGTTAATACGCTCCAAGACCTTGAATGGTCCCAGGACCCGTGGACCTAGCTTGTGGCTGGGTATCTTAAACTGGATGTATTTGGCAGACAGCCACACCTTGTCACCCGGAGCAAAGGTCAGCGCCGGTCGCCTCTTCTTTTCCGCCTAGGTCTTCATGCGGATCGCTGCTCGCTGTAGGGACTGACGAGTCTGTTCCCAGATAGTTGTCATATCCCAAACTAGGCCCTCCACTGCGGGAACCTCGGAGGATGAGGCCAAAGGGAGTGGTGGGCGGGGATGCTGTCCGTAGACCACATAGAAGGGAGAAGCACCAGCAGATTCTGAATCCAAGGAGTTGTATGAGAACGCCGCCCAGGGCAGTAAGCTGGACCAATCATCCTGATGGGCTGAGACAAAGTGGCGCAAATAACTGTCCAGGACTTGGTTAACTCTCTCCACCTGACTGTTGGACTGTGGGTGATATGTTGAGGCGAAGTCCAACTTCACTTGTAGCCAGGAGCAGAGTGCTCGCCAGAATCTGGAAACAAACTGGACCCCCCGGTCCGAGACGATGTGTTGTGGCAGTCCGTGCAGACAGAAAATGTGCTCAAAGAAGAGGGTGGTGAGACGAGAAGCAGATGGTAGCCCGGGCAAAGTAACAAAGTGCGACATTTTGGAAAAGCGATCCGTGACCACCCAAATACTAGTATTGCTGGAAGAGGGAGGGAGGTCGGTGATGAAGTCCATCGCCACATGTGTCCACGGAGAACTGGGAATAGGCAAGGGTTCCAGTAAACCAACCGGACTGTGGCGAGGAGTCTTATCAAGGGGACAGGTGGTGCAAGTTTCCACAAATTCTCTTGTATCCTTGGCAAGGTCTGGCCACCAGTAGAAGCGCAAGATCAGCTGATACGACCTGCGGACACCGGGATGCTCTGCCACCAACGAGCAATGTCCCCATCTTAGGACTCTGTTCCGAAGGGCCGGGCGTACATACATCTTGCCCGGAGGAGTCCGTTGGAGGCGCACAGGAGCCGCGTGGACCAAACGTTCCTCTCCGCCGGAGAGAGAGGAGAGAGCATCGGCCTTGACGTTCCTCTCCGCTGGGCGGAAGTGAATCCGGAAGTCAAACCCGAAGAAGAAGGGGGGACCACCGGGCTTTACGGGGGTTAAGGCGCAGAGTTGACTGGAGGTACTGAAGGTTCTTGTGGTCGGTGTACACATCAAATGGATGACGTGCTCCCTCCAGGAGATGACGCCATTCTTCCAGGGCCATCTTGATGGCAAGCAACTCCCGATCCCCGATGGCTTAATTCTTCTCGGCTGGCGAAAAAGTCTTGGAGAAGAACCCACAAGTGAGTGTCTTCCTCTCAGGCCCTTTCTGAGGAAGGACTGCCCCTGCACCCACGGAAGAAGCATCCAACGCAAAAGGCTTCTCGGAATCCGGGCGAGACAGGATGGGAGCAGAGGAGAAGGCTGCCTTTAACTCGGAAAATGCTCTCTCCGCCACCGGCGACCAACATCTCGGATTGGCCTTCTAACTATTCAGAGCCACGATGGGAGCCACCGAGGTAGAAAAGTGTGGGATAAACTGCCCGTAATAGTTGGCGAATCCCAGAAAGCATTGTATGGCTCGAAGTCCGACTGGTCGCGGCCACTGCAAAACAGCCGACAATTTGGTAGGGTCCATTTGCAACCCCGTGTCGGAGACGATATACCCAAGGAAGAGCAGACTGGTCCGGTGGTACCAACATTTCTCCAGTTTAGCATACAGGTAATTGTTGCGCAGGCGTTGCAAAACTTGGCGTACCTGAATACGATGGGTCGGTAGATCAGGAGAGAAGATCAGGATATCGTCCAGGTACACGATGACACAAGTGTAAAGAAGATCCCTGAAGATACCATTGACGAACTCCTGATAGACCGCAGAAGCGTTACACAGACCAAAATGGCATCACTAGGTTTTCAAAATCCCCACCCCGGGTTTTGAACCCGTCTTCCACCCCCCCCCTTTTTGAACCCTGTGAGGTTGTAAGCCCCCGCGGTCCGTTAGAAACACCTTGGCTCCCGAACCCGGTCAGAGTTCCGAGATAACGGTAGAGGATACGGTTTTTCTGTAATTTTTTTAAAGCCCCCAGTAGTGATCAAGGACGCAAAGAAGTTTTTTCATGAAGAAAACCCGCTCCGGCCGGTGAGGGGGACTTGGGGGATGACCCCATTTTAAAATTTTCCCTTGGATGTACGCCGACATGGCCTGGGTTGGGCACAACAGAGGGTAGACCACCCCGGGGGGGGGAAGCCCCGGGGAAAAGGGGGGGATAAATGGGCAACATAAGGGAAAAGAGGGGGAAAAAGAGATCAGCCTGTGTCTAGAAAAACAGATGCAAAGCCTGGTCTCCGGGGGCAGCCCCTGGCAATGGCTCGAAGGAGTGGCGAAGCGGTGGGGGCCCCGGGGTAGTGCGCCAAACAGAGATTCTGACAGCCCGGCCCCCCAACAAGGGGACTTCGCCCGTTTCCAGTCCGCATAGGAGCTGGGTTGACCAAACGGGGCCCAAAAGAATCACCAAAAGATAAAAGATCCCCTCCTTAGCAGGGCCCCCTCATAAAGGGATCCCGATTCGGTTTGTACGGATGGAATCGCTTAGGAGTCCCCGTGCCCGAGGAGATCACCAGCCCCTCTCTAGGTGAACCCGGGAGGCGGGGGGGGTTACCAGGGAGGAGTGAATGAAGTTCCGGCTGACCCAGAATCCGGGAAGGCCCCACCCCTAGGTACGAGGTTCCCGGATGCTGGGGTCGAAAGGGGGACCGTCCCGACGGTAATGATTCGGGCGGGCACAGAAAGGGCATAGATTTTAGTAGACGACGGACCGTTCTTGCTCCGTCAAAGGGGCTCTGTTACTGCATGGGCTCCTTGGAGGTGGTCGCGAGCGGCGGGGGCCCCTGGACGGAGACAGAAGAAGGAACGGCAGGACGTACTCATTGACACTTCCTCCTTGCACGGTAATTGTTATTAAAATACGGCGTGGCCTGAATCAGGGTCAATCAGGGAGCGAAGGGAAGATCTCTTGAGTCCCAGTAGATATCATGACGAACTCCTGATAGACCGCAGAAGCGTTACACGACCAAGGCATATAGGTATTCAAAATGCCCATTCCGGGTGTTGAAAGCCGTCTTCCAGTCATCCCGCTTTCGATCCTGAGGTTTAAGCCCCTGAGTCCACTAGAACACTTGGTCCCCGAAGTCCGGCTCAGATGTCCCGAGATCAACGGTAGAGTCCAGTTCTTACTGTAATTTTATAAGCCCGGTAGTCGAGCAGGCGCAAAAAAACGTCCTTCTGCATGAAGATAAATCCAGCTCGGCCACGAGGAGGACTTGGTGAAGCCCTTCTGCAAATTCTCTTGGATGTAGGCGACATGGCCTGGGTCCTCGGCACAGATAGAGGGTAGAACCAGCTCGGAGGCTAGTCCCGGCAGGAATCAATGTGGCAATCATAGGCACAAGAGGCGAAGAGACTGCAGCCTGTGTCTCAGAAAACAGATCCGCAAGTCCCTGGTACTCCGTGGCAGACCTGCAATGGCCTGAAGGATCGCTGAAGCGTGGGGTACACCGGTCTGGCAGCCAAACAGACGATTCTAAGTCGTCCCCACGAGAACTTCGCCGTTTTCCGTCAGCATAGGAGCATGGCGTTGCACCCTTGGGCCCAAAAATCACGATATAAAGATCTCCCCTTATGCAGTCTACATAAAGGGATCGATCAGTCTTGTACTGATGGAATCGCTTAGGAGCTCCCCGCTGACCGAGATCACAGCGCCTCTTAGTGAACCACCGGAGCGTACCAGAACCAGGGCGGTAGTGATGAAGTTCCTGGCTGATCCAGAATCCAGGAAGCACTACCTAGTGCTGAGCGCTTCCGAATCTGGGTCGTAGATGACAGTCCCTATGGTAATGATCGGCAGGCACAGAAGAGCAAAGATTTCCAGCCTAGACGACGAACCGACTTGCTCCTCAAATGGGCTCTGTCTACCTGCATGGGCCCTTGGAGGAGGCTGCGGAAGCGGCCAGGGAGCCCCTGGAAGACAGGAGCCGACGGTGAACACGGCAGAGCCGAACCAATCACTTGACGGATTCCTGTCCCTGGTGAATGCGTAATCACATACGGGTGGCCAATGAATCAGATCACTAGGGGAAGGAAACTACCTGCAGCCAGTTGCATCCAAACCCTGCTGGAAAGACCCTTCTTAAATGTGGCGCAAAGGGCGGCATCATTCCAAGACAGCTCTGAAGCCAGGGTACGGAACTGGACTGCGTAGTCACCAACTGCCTTGGCGGAGATTCAGGAGCACGGTTTCTGCTGAAGATGCACGTGCGGGTTCCTCAAACACGCTGTGAAATTCCTCCAAGAATGCCTGCAGATTAGCTGTCCCCGGGTCGCTTCTATCCCAGAGGGGCGTAGCCCAGGCCAGGGCTTTCCCAGAAAGCAAGCTGACCACAAATGCCACCTTGGAACGCTCGGTCGGAAATTGGTTGGCCATTAGCTCCACATGCATGGAACACTGTGTGATGAAGCCTCTGCAGAGTTGCAGGTCCCCATCGAACTTGGAAGGTAATGGGAGTCGAAGCTTGGGACCCAAAGGCACTGGAGAGGCAGCAGGCGTAGATGAGACCCCAGAAGAAGACGAAGGCTGCTACTGGGCGTCGAGAAGCTGCTGCAACATCGCGGACAGCTGGTTCACTTGTTGTCTCTGTTGCGCAATTTGCTGAAACGCATCCAAACACGCACTTGTGAGTTGGATGCGTGTTCCATGCGTTTTGGATCTGATTGATGCAGTGTTTTTGGATGCGATTTTCGGATCCAAAAACGCTGTGTGAACATACCCTTACTCTCTATCTGTTCCAGATGGTCATGATGAATTGTCTGAGACAAGACTTGTCCCTGCAAAATTTACCACACAAACATTTTAGAATCCTCCCCTTTGCAGGACCCTACTACCTGTTTCCATCTCTGTACAAAATCCCTATCCATAGTACTCCAAATGGTTATAATGACCACATTGTGGCCCAAACAGTAAAAGTGCCCCAGCAGCTATGGGGCTCCTGTTTGTACATCCTGTTTTAGTCTTCTTTTGTGTCCCTATATAGTAGGTAGGAAAACACCTAATATAGAAGGTAGAGCTCCAAATTAGGTAGACCCCCTTTTAGGTAGGTAGCACCCAGTAAGACTGTTTTGTGTCATGTTTTGTGTCATAGTTCTATTACAGCAGGGTTCTCCAACCACCGGGCCATGGACCAGCACCAGGCCATGGAGCATCCTCTGCCAGTCCGCGGCCCTAGGCTGCAAATGATGCCGACCACACGCTGATTGTATCAGTCTGGGAGGTCAGCATCTACTCTGAGCGGCCATTGTAAGACGGCCGTGCAGAGTTAGCAGCTGCACAGTCCGTCTTACACAGCTGCACAGTCCGTCGTTGTAGATATGGCGCTCACTGAGCGCCGAATCTACATATCTTTTTTATATTTTTACACATGTTGATATTTGTATACGTTTATTACCATTGCATTCTCAGATATGGAATTTGATTATTGCATACGTTTTTTGTCTTAGTTTAAGCTTGACACGTGTATTGTGTGTTATTTCTTAGGGCATGTCCCCACGCCACGGGTTTGCGGACGGTTTTTCAGACAGTTTGCGGTTTTCAGACTGTCTGAAAAACCGGCCGCAAACAAACACACTGGGCTTCTATGGAAAACCCGTGCAGCAGTCCCCAAACCGCCTCCCGAAAAACATTGTGCATGTTCATTCTTCCGTACATTACTGCACACCAATCGCTACAAAAATCGCGGTAAATTCGCGGTAATTACCGCAAATTTTGCCGCGATTTTTGATGCATTGAAAAACGCATTTAAAAACGCACCGTGTGAAAGCACCCTTAAAGGGGTGTTATCGTTTGGGCTGTTAAGCAAATTTTATCAGAATGAGTTTGAAATCCAGGTACGTGTCTCTCCTCCCAGGAGGCGTGTCTCCCCTCACTGAAGAACTGTGACATCATTTTGTATGAAGCAGGGGATGCAGAAGGTTGTCTGGATATAACAGCTCTGTAGCCTCCTGCATGCTTCTTATGTCTGCAGCCTTGAGGCTCCAAACACCAGCAAGCACCTGTCATATGTCTAAGTTTACACACAAATTACGCTGAAAGCCAGCAGCTTTAACTTCTAGTGGTGTTCACCCAAATTGTACTGACAAGGACAAATGTCAGCTTTAAGTAAAGATCTCTGCTTCCTGTCAGTGACATGTGAGTGAAAACAATGGGGGTAGAAGCAATCAGCTTTGAGAGAAGACCCTACTCAGCTTGTAACTAACTTGGCCTGGTGGTGCAGCGGTAGAGCAGTTGGAGAGTATTGCTTTTACAACAAAGGGGTTTGGATTGGAGTTCTAGTCCCCTCACAGAATATATTTCCCCCCCCCTCCCTAAATTCTAAACATATGTAGAGACACCTAAAATATATATGTCAATCTCTATAATGATATATATACACACACAAAGCTCCCCTATATCATGTCTCCTCCCCCAGAATATATGCATTGTATCACATATGTTGGAAGTGCTTGGTGTGACTACTGTGACAATGGGACACTATATAGGGGAGCTTTGTGTGTGTATAAGAATAAAATTATAGATGTCTACACATATATTTTCATATCTTTACAAAAAAAAATACTGATGGGACTTGAACTCCTAATCTTTATCTTGCAGAGTGGATCAGCTAAGCACTGCACTATACAAGCAGCTTATGCAGACAGTGTTGAATCCTTATGTTATACACTACAAATGATGACGTCATAAGGAGGTGGGGCTTGCATTAGACCTGAGGAACAGAACGCCCTCTTTTCAAAGTAGCAGCTTAAGGACTGGACCTGTGAGGAGGTGAAACAACCTCTTGGCAAAAGCCCTTTAAACAGGCAGTCATTGCGCAGATCATCACCATAGAGCTGAGAGATGTACATAGAGCCAGCAGACCTTGGTTTCACTATCAATTTTAACAGCTCAGAGGGGAGTAAACACAGAGTGTGCAAGCAGCCAATCACAGCGCAGGAGGCGTGGCTGGGGCGTTTCCTGTCTAGGGGCGTATCCCAACAGGCTGAATGAAATGTCAGCCAGCCAATCACAGTGCAGGGGGCATGTCTAGGGAATCGACCAGGGGCCATTCCGACCAGCAACAGCAGAAACAGAATACAGATTTACAGAGAAGCTCATATCTGCTAAACCAAGTGACAGAGGTAATGCAACCCAATTACAAAAGTGCTTATTTTTACTGTCCCCATAATCTGAGACATGATCTTTGTAACGATAAAACCCCTTTAAGGGTGTTTCTTTCTTCTCCAAAATCAGACTACGAGTAAGAGCGTTTGTTGCTATAAACGCGTAAGATGGTTGGGAGAACCCTGAACTTATTTTAATGTAACATGGATTTTGGAACCTTTTGAATTTTGCTATTTGCATTGCCTGTGTCCGACAGGCAGCTCTCCTAAGGCATTGTCTGGACATTCGGGGATCCACCTTGAGATTTCGAACGAGCGGTGAGCACATATTTCTTCTTTATTTTATGTTGTACATTTTCGGACTTATATTTGTGCTCCCCTACACACGTTTTTTTTTTTTTTTTTTTAAACATATGTATATGTTTAATTTAGAAAAAAAAATTCTGATCAAGTGTTTTGGATGGATGTTTTCATTGAAAAGGCATAAATCCCCTTTTTCTCTTTTCATTATTATTTTGTCTACAATAAGTATCCTCCATTTGCTTTTTTGATACCTCTTTCAAACATGGAATTAAATAATTCAACAATTGTTGCCAATCGCAAACAGAGGGCTGATGATACCTTTGACAATATAAGAGATCCACCAAATGACAATATGGAATATAGAAATATTTTGAATAGATTGGAGAAAGTCCTATCACAGGAATTACATACATGATGGGATCAAGCCATTTTGCAGAAGTATGTTGCTAAGAATATGATCCCTCGGGGATTACGTTTAAAGAAAAATCCAACCTTCAAACTAACAGAAGAATTTCAGGTGGAATGGAATAATGTATAATCCAATTGTTCCTTACAACTTATGAATCTTATCATCAAATATGAAACAGACAAACTTTTCTTATCCAATTCAAATTGTTACCAGCTTTTAACTCTGCACATGGAAAAAATGCTTGGATCTCTATCGAAGCTGGAGGATCACATTGTTCTCACCAAAAAGAATAAATTCTTTTGAGACCTAGAGGATTACACAACTGGCAATATTTATAACATCAAAGGAAATAAATCCTTTACTCCCAGATCAATTTTAAGAAATAGATATAACACCTCAGGGAGGAGATGGGACAACAGACGGGTCTCTTTTGGGTCCATTGAGGACTTGTCTGATATGTCGGATCTCCAAGACACCCCTATCTAGATCAAGAGAATTAACTCCTTAAGCCGAACACCTGAAAAGTAGTTAAAGGAGTTGTCTCCCTACAGAGTTTCATAGGATGCATGAATAAAATACACTGTCACTTCCTGGTTCAGACTGACTAATTTGCATACAGCTCCATGCTTGTATTCAAAGCTGTGTTTTCAATTGCTAATTAGATCAGATTAGCTCAGAAGCTTCTGAAACTACTAGCTGAAGGCTTTATCTGATCCCTCAAACAAAAGCCCTAATTGCAGTGCTGTTTATTTTAGATAAATCAAGCCTTGTACTGTCCAGCAGCCCAGAGGCTGCTGTGACCGGTGTGATGACATCACTCACAGCTATCACATAGCACAAACAGCAGGGGGGCGAGATATACACAGGTCAGTTACTGAGGGAACTGAAATAGCCAGGGAGATCATAAATTCACTTGTATCTCCTTAAGGAAAACAGATGAACAAAGCAATATATTTGGAAAATGTCTTTATTTTGTGTTCCCTACAATTTGAAAGCTATTCTTTGTAGCGAGACAACCCCTTTAATGACCAGAACATTTTTTAGGTTTTTTGCTCCTTGCGTTTTAACAGTTGTAACTTTTTTACTTTTTTGAATGATGCAGTTGTATGAGGCCTTGTTTTATTCGAGACAAGTTGTACTTTATAGGGGAATAGTTTAAATTCGCTTATAAATAATTGCAGAATTTTTTTTATTTAAAAAATCTGGGGTTTTTTTAAATTTTTTTTACAACATTCACATTTCACACTTAATAACTTGTTTGATTAATTCTACAGGTTACTACGGTCGTGTGGATACCTAATATGTGTAGGTTTTTTTTTGTGTGTGTAATATATGCACAATTATTTTTTATTAAATATGTATTTTTTATTCATTTTTTACACTTTTTCTCTTTTTTTTAACTTTTTTTTTTAAATCCTATGAAGGGAGAACTGTTTTACAATTTTTTTTTTAAACACTTATTAATGTATTAGCATATTCATATATGCTAATACATTCTAATCTGTGTCACTTTGACACAGGCAGTGATCTGGACAGCACACAGTGTGTCCTAGTCACTGGCTTCATACACAGACAGCTCTGGGGCCACTCTAGATCCCCAGGGCTGACTGTGCAGCCGTTCTGCACAGTCAGGTGTTCCAATCACCCGACAGAGCAGGGGAAACCCTTTGATTGCGCTGCGGTAAAACACCGCCACAATCAAAGGATTAAAGCACCGGGTTTCCCCCGCTGCCTGGTTCTCGCAGGAGCTGTGCTGAGAACAGGGCTGTGTAGTACAGCCCCGATCCCAGCGCAGCTGGGGCGCCCAGGCGCCGCAAACTCCGATGTCTGCAGCAATGTCTAAAGATGTCGCTGCAGACGAACGACCCGCACCAGCCGACGTCTAAAGTAGGCGGGTGGTCGTTAAGGAGTTAATCAGACAACAACCTAATAGGATGGAGTACAATCAACAAGTTGTCAGATCTAGATATCGGGATCCAATACTTGGTTCAGTGCAGGATATATTAGCGCCCAGATATAACCAACATCAAAACAGATCTAGATATCGTGATGTCTCATCCGAATCTGAGCAAGATACAATGGGCCTCAAAAATGATCAACAAACAATTAGATCTAGATGCCGAGATCCAATATCCGAAACTACTCAAGCATCCAGAAACCATGACTATATGGATGAGTCAGACATTTTCAATAGATCAAAAAACAAGCGCACAGGGCAGGTGGAAGACAAAACCATAAACAGATGTTATCCTGCCCGAGACAAACAAAAGAAGTATTATCGATACTAACCACTGATTCAAGTGTTCTCAATTTATCCTCTGCAGCACGGGTGTCAAACACGAGGCCCGTGGCCTTGTGTTGTCCGGCCCGCAGATGCCCGCAATCTCTCACGGCCATGCAGATTCAGTCAGCAGCTGCACACTAGCTGTGCAGCTTCTCTTACAGGGAGAAAGCAGGACAGATTGTCACCCTCCTGCCTTCTCCCTTGTATGTACAGCGCTCAGTTAGCGTTGTACATACACATTAGAATCAATGTCGCAGGGAGTGTGACACACCGTTTTACTCACGCCCCCTGCAACGCGGCATCTCTCTTCGGTCGGCAACCTCTGTCGGGCCAGGAGGTCCTGGGACCTGCGTGACGCCGCTTACACCATACACCAGCTCCCGGTGCATGGACCATGAGGAGTTGATCACCTTTTATTTTATTTTATAGTCATTAGCTGTGGGGGGCATCTACCTGGCTACAGGGGGCTATATGGAGCATCTACCTGACTACAAGGGGCTATATGGAGCATCTACCTGGCTACAGGGGGCTATATGGAGCATCTACCTGGCTACAGGGGGCTATATGGGGCATCTACCTGGCTACAAGGGGCTATATGGGGCATCTACCTGGCTACACGGGGCTTTATGGGGCATCTACCTGGCTACAGGGGGCTATATGTGGCATCTACCTGACTACAGGGAGCTATATGGGGCATCTACCTGGCTACTGGGGACTATATAGGGCATCTACTTGGCTACAGGGAGCATCTACCTGTCTACAGGGGACTATATTACCTGGCTACAGGGGGCAACATGGGGTATCTACCTGGCTACATGGGGCATCTACCTGGCTACAAGGGGCATATTACCTGGCTGCAGGAGGTATATTACTACCTGGCTACAGGGGGCTACTACGTGGCTACAGGGGGCATATTACCTGGCTACAGGGGGCAATTACCTGGTTACAGGGGGCTACTACTTGGCCACAGGGGGCATATTACCTGGCTACAGAGGGCTACTACATGGTTGCAGGGGGAATATTGCTACCTGGCTGCAGGGGGCTAATACCTGGCTGCAGGAGACATATTACTACCTGGCTACAGGGGGCATCTACCTGGCTACAGGGGGCATGTTACCTGGCTACAGGGGGCAAATAACTACCTGGCTACCAGGGGGCAACTACCTGGCTACATGAGCCTATATAACTACATAATAGGGATCTATATTTCTACTTATTGGGAGGCCTATATAGCTACCTATCTACTTAATAGGGGACCAAGATACCTACCTATTGGGGGACCTATAAGTCTACCTACCCAATAGGACGCTATACAACTACCTAATTGAGGACTACTTACCTGGTTTGGGACTGTACCTACATACTGTCTTAGGGAATTTAACTACTTCCTATATTAGTATATAAAACAAGACTAAAACTTGATGCACAAATGGGAGCCCCATAGACGTTTGGGGGCACTTTTACTGGTATAGGCACAAAGTGGTGATTATTACCATTAGAGGCACCTAGATGGGGAGTTTGTACAGCGATAGAAATTAGTAGGGAAGTGCTGTTAAAGTGAGGAGTGTACACTGCTTGTTTTGTAAATTCTACAGTGAAGAGTTGTGGCAGGGAGAAAATGTCATGGCGGTCTGGGCTTACGGTCTTCTGTAAGTCCCTGGATATAACTTTACTGTAGTCGATTATATGTCTTCAGAGCCTCTGTACAATTGGTATCCATCTCTGTATGGTCACTGAATGCCGGTAATATTAGTTGTAGTATAATGGCTTATATTCAGTAATGGTATGGTGTATTATTCAGTCACTTTGTCGTGGTGATATGTGGTGGTATTATTCAGTCACTATGTCGTGGTGATAAGTGGTCATGGTGTTGTGGTATTATTGAGTCCCTATGTGATGGTGATATGTGGTCATGGGGTGGAGGTATTAATCAGTCACTATGTGGTGTTGATATATGGTCATGGTGTGGCAGTATTATTTGGTCACTATGTGCTGGTAATATGTGGCGGTATTAATCAGTCACTATTTGCGACATGTATGAAAGGGGTGTGCCAGAATTCTGGCCTCGAAAAGCTGTAGAAGACCAGTTCTATAGATGTATTAACAGGCTTACTCTGAACATTGGTGCGATAAGGGCCTCGCTACCGCGCCAAAGACATTTTTGGGGCGTACTGGGGCGTGTTGCACCACATTAATAGAAGTAGACACATTTATGATTCTTTGATGCCAAAACATTGGCGCAGAACAGTTCGAACAGCAAGACCAAGTTAAAGGTGGTCTGCCTGAGTTGTCATATTGGCACTAGACTGCGCCTCTATGTATGAACTGCAGAAGAACAGGTTCATACATTCTGGCGTGGTCTATACTACAGTAAAGCGATTTAGAACTGGTCTATCAGCGCCAGGATTCATACATGTCTCCCTATGTGTTGGTGATATATGGTCATGGTGTGGCAGTATTATTCGGTCACTATGTGCTGATGCAGGGAGAGCAGAGGCAAGGAGAACAGAGGCAGAGGCAAGGAGAGCAGAAGCCTCTTTGGGTAGGTCATGGTGCCTCAGCAGTGCCTGTACCTTTTAGCTGCCTATGTCCACCGTCCCTCCCTGTCTCACCAAAGCAGTAAGGGGGGGGGGACCTGGATGTGGCACACTGTCAGCAGTAAACCAGCAGGAGGAGTGTTATGAACGGCAGTGGGGGCTCCTTCTTTCCCTTCCTAGGCCCACCCTGCATTTTGCGTTTGCAATAAGCATATGACTATACTAGTATAGTCAGGGAGCTGTTTCCCTAGGGGTGGCATATATACCTACAGGGGACCCATACCTACCTATTTACAGGGGGCTGTATAACGACCTAGTGTCATACCGATGGCATATATAACGACCTATATACAGGGAACTGTATATTTACCTACAGGGGACAGATATATCTGTCATATACAGGGGAATTTATACCCACTTAACTACCTACAAGGGTCATATGTACCTATCTACTTATGTGGGGCATATATTCTTTCTGGTTGTCCTCAAAGGGCTAATTAAAATAGTAATGCTGTTACCAAATGTAACAGTTAAGGAGAAGTTCCATTTACACAGTTCTAAAATTATGTTGGCCCTTTAAGGTACGCCGTGAGACTGATGTGCTCCCCGGCGAAAATGAGTTTGACACCCCTGTATTAGAGGACCCATGATCTACAATTGAGACCAAGCTTTCCTAAATGCCTTGATTGTCTTGAGATTTAGGTGTATTCTGCACAGATTCAAGACACGCTGTGCCAGATGCAGCACAGCAGACCAAAAACATAACCAAGCCTCCTCCATGTTTCAGTAGGTACAATGTTCCTTTCCTTGTAGTCTTCATTTTTGCATTCGTGAACATAGAGCTGATGCGACTTGCCCAAAAGCTCCAGTTTTATCTCAACTGTTCAAAGGATATTCTATCAGAAGCTTTGTGGCTTGTATTATGCCTTTTGGAAAATTCCAGGCTCACTTTTCTAGGATTTGCTTTCAACAGTGGTCTCCTTTTTGGTCGTGTTTCATTAGGTTCCCTTCACCACACACAGTGACAGATGGTGTGATCTGATACTGAGTTAATCTCTCATCTTTTATTAGTTATAAGTTATTCTGGGCTTTTGGTTACCATTTATAGTATCACTTCAATTTGTCATTAATTTTCCTCCT
This sequence comes from Phyllomedusa bahiana, assembly GCA_025379985.1. NCBI lineage: Eukaryota > Metazoa > Chordata > Amphibia > Anura > Hylidae > Phyllomedusa > Phyllomedusa bahiana. The sequence goes on along the minus strand of JAODAL010012196.1, from coordinate 23,418 downwards.
AAGGCAATGGAGGTTGGTTACAGTCCCTTTAACATATTTGTCTAAAATTTTCTTTCTAATTTCCTGAGAAAACTGTTTAGCTTCCTTTGGTCCATGTTCAGTGTGATACACACCATAATACCAAACAGCACAGTGACTATTTTTCACCCTTTAAATAGGCAGACTGACTAATTACAAATTTGAAGACACTTGTGATCCTTATTACAACATGCACCGTAGTTAAACATGTCCCTATGGTCAACCCCCAGTTCTTAGGTAGGTATATAGACCCTCCAGCAGATCGGTAAATATGCCTCTTTAGTGGCTAGGTATATAGGGCCTCCTAGGTAGAAAGGTATTTTGGGCCCTCCAGTAGGTATGTTTTTATATAGGCCTCCTCAGTAGGTCGGCATATAGGGCCCTCCTAGTAGATCGGTATGTAGAAATCCAATAAAAATAACCCACTCCACTTCCCTGCCAAGCAGCTCTCTGTGAGGGCTTGTGCTTGAAAAATCAGCATTAAGTCATCATACCACCTATGCGTGACGCTAGTCCCAGCATTCTTTAGGTCGGAAGTCTAAGGCATGGTACAGATGGTGCGTGATGAAAATGGTTCAGGCGGTGTATTGGCATTATTATATTATTCCACCTCTATTCACAGGAGTAATCGGAGGGTCAGAGAGCTAATGGCTTCCTGCTCTGCCATAGCTTTCAACTGTATGCATGTTGGCTTTTAATTTTTTTTAATTTTACAACATTTACTGTTTGGGATAAACAACCATATATTTGAGTGTATTGGACTTTTAAAGACAGAGGAATGAGAAAAGGGTGAGGTTTTAACATTTACATTTTTAAAAAATATTTTTTAAACTTTTTATTTCCTATTTTTGTAGCCCTCCTACGACATTTGACCACAAAGGAGACATGATTGCTTGTCCTTTTTACTGCAATACTAATGTTACATAGTTAGTACAGTTGAAAGGGTTGAAAAATGACATATGTCCATCAAATTCAACCAAGGGTGCGGAAAGATGTGGATAAAGGCAGGGCTGGACTAGGACTGAAAAGCCTGGCTCCACCAACCTAACCAGCCTATGCATTGTGAGTTGTGACCAATTTTGCTTTACTTTGTCATGTCTCTAAAATATGTAAGCCACACTATCAATACAAGGTGGTTAATAAAAGAGCCCAGAAACACCTAATCACACAGTCAATGCCTGGCACAAGCTCTGGGCATCTTTTATGAACAATGTCCAGGCGCAAGACTGCCTTGTTGTCCATAGCATGCCATGGGTAACAAGGACAGTCTTCTGCTTAGACAGTTTTGATACACGAGTCCCTCTGTTTTTGAGTCAGATCAAGTGTACACTGCCGCTCTGCTAGCACCAACATAACCAGTAATAGCACTATACAGTGACCATACTGCATTGTAGCCAGGGGCGTCGCTAGGCAGATTCATTCGGGGCACGAGCCCCGAATGAATCCGCCTGTGCCCCGAGTCTCGCGTCTCCAGCCGCTGCCGTGGTCCTGGAGCGCTCCTTAGTTGCGGGCGGCGCCCGCCGATGTCTCTGACTGCGCGGCCCGTTTCACAGCAGCCGCGCAGTCAGAGTCGGGGAGGAGGCAGGACGGATTGTTCCCGTCCTGTCTCCTCCCCTGTATGTACGGTGCTCACCGAGCGGCGTACATACATCTGAGCGTCGCAAGGGCGTGACGCGCCGCTTTTCATCACCCCCCTGCGACGTGGGATCCTCTAAGCCGGCAGCTCTGCCGGCCGAGGAGATCCCGGCCCCGCGAGACAGCGTAAGCAGCGTGATGACATCACGCTGCTTATACCGCTCTCAAGCTGCAGGACCAGGACGCGCGGACCGGGCCTCATTAGGTAAGTAGGTTTTTTTTATTTTATTTTTATTAGGTAAGGGGGCAAGACACTGGCTACAAGGGGGGCAAGACAAGACACTGGCTACAAGGGGGGCAAGACACTGGCTACAAGGGGGGCAAGACACTGGCTACAAGGGGGCAAGACACTGGCTACAAGGGGGGCAAGACACTGGCTACAAGGGGGCAAGACACTGGCTACAAGGGGGGCAAGACACTGGCTACAAGGGGGGCAGGGCAAGACACTGGCTACAAGGGGGCAGGGCAAGACACTGGCTACAAGGGGGGCAGGGCAAGACACTGGCTACAAGGGGGCAGGGCAAGACACTGGCTACAAGGGGGCAGGGCAAGACACTGGCTACAAGGGGGGCAGGGCAAGACACTGGCTACAAGGGGGGCAGGGCAAGACACTGGCTACAAGGGGGGCAGGCAAGACACTGTCTACAAGGGGGCAGGGCAAGACACTGGCTACAAGGGAGCAAGACAAGACACTGGCTACAAGGGGGGCAAGACACTGGCTACAAGGGGGGCAAGACACTGGCTACAAGGGGGGCCAGGGCAAGACACTGCTACAGGGGCGAAAGACACTGGCTACAAGGGGGGCAAGACACTGGCTACAGGGGGCATAATGGCTACAGGGGGCATAATGGCTACAGGGGCAAGAAACTGGCTACAAGGGGGCATAATGGCTACAGGGACAATACACTGGCTACAAAGGGGGCAAAAATGGCTACAGGGACAAGACACTAGCTACAGGGGGCATAATGGCTACAGGGGCAAGACACTGGCTACAGGAGGCAAGACACTGGCTACAGGGGGCATATATGGCTAAGAGGGCATGTCACTGGCTACAGGGGGCATATATGGATAAGCGGGGCGTGTCCCCTGGCTACAGGGGGGCATGTCACTGGCTACAGGGGGGCATGTCACTGGCTACAGGGGGCATATGTGGCTAATGGGGGCAGTAACCTGGGAACAGGGGGCTAATAACCTGACTACACGGAGCATGTTACTGGCTACAGGGGGCATATTACTGCCTAAAGGGGGCAGTAACCTAGCTACAGAGGGCAGTAACCTGGATAGAGGGGCTAATAACCTGGCTAAGGGGGCTACAACCTACCTACAGTGGGTTACTACCAGGCTATAGGGGCCAAATATTTACCTACAAGGGGTAATTATTACCATTTGGGGCACTATAGATGGGGATTTTGTATAGAGATAGGAAATTGTAGAGAAATGCTGATAAAATGAGAGTCTAAGATGTTTGTTTTGTACATTTTTCAGTGAAGAGTTGTGGACGGTAGAAGTTGTCATGGCGTCTGGGACAGATGGAGATGAAGAGAAAGAGAACAACTCTTCAGAGACGTCTCCTGTAAGTCACTAATTGTAACTGCAGTGTAATCACTTATATTTCTCCTGAGCCTACATACAAAGGTTTTTCTCTGTAAAATATACATCCGCAGTTCACAATGAGAAATAAAAAATTCCGTGTGCACCCAGCCCTACTCAAAAAAACTTAAGGGCCCCACCCCCGGATTTTTTGGGACCCTGAACCCCTGATGTACCAAACATTCTACACATCGGTCTGCAGAAAACAAAACCCTGCAAACATCAAACCAAATCATCGAAATTAACCCAGTTAGGGATGCTGTTTGGAAAAAAATTTTGTAGTTCCCATGAGATAACAATTCTGGGGACTCTTTTCTTAAAATTCAACATTGTGCGTTCCCTGTCAATCTGAACCCCCTTGGGTTACCTGCCCCACCATCCTCCATCCCCTCCGATCCTGCCCTCCCCAGTGTTCCGCCCCATCTCTACACCGTCCTCCCCACTCGAAAAGGAAACAGGTGGTGAGAGTAATACAGGTGTGCTGTAGGAGCCTTACCAACACAGCAATACTGCAACACACAACTGTTCACCATGATGGTTACAAAACACGCTCCCTATCCCCCTAGAACACAGTACACCACAACCTACTTTTGGGTGACAAAATATTTTTAGGTTCCCCTTTCGGGTGTTTTTGTTATGGGGGCCCCCCCCCCTCAGGGTGTTACAGTTATAGTGTCCCCCCTCGGGGTTTTTTTGTTTTTTTTTGCGAAAAAAAGTACGGTTTCAGAGCAACAACCTCGCAAAATAACTGCAGGTGCAGGACCATAATTTGTAAGAGCACCATGCCTGCAAGTCCACAAAGTTAGGTGAGTGGGAGATAAAGTAAGAATATTTAAGATTTTAAATACCGTTTTTATTTTTAAAATGGAATATGCCAGGGCCCCAAATCTGCGGAAAGCCCACGCGATAAGAAAAATTTTTCGCTGCTCTTGTCGGGTGAGACCTTTTTAATTTGGGCAGCACCCTTTTTGCTCACTTTGGTACCAATATTGGGTACAGGGGAGTTTATGAAATAGGAGCAAATAAAAAAAGGTCCATTTTTGGGTGGAGTAAAAGGCATAAAGAGGCAGCCCCTACCATTGTCCCCATCTTTCATCTGGACAGTAACTGGCAGGAAATCAAGTTTGTGTTTCCTCATATGCTTTTTGGGTAGGGAGGAACTGTTATTTCCCCCCGCGAAAAAACGGGCCTTTTGTGAGGGAGGGGGTGGAGCCTTACAGGACAGTGAAAAGAGCAGCCCAGAGCAAGAAGGTCAGTGAATAAATTAGAGATAGCTCAGCTCCACAGGAACCTTTCCCGGGCAGCCAATTCCCATTTCCTGATGGCCCAGAAACTGGGCGGCTTTTCCACAGATTACAGTACCAGTGAAGAAGGCTTTTTCCCTAAAAATTGAAACCCCTTTTCTCTCCAGACAGAGGGAATTTTTTCCTTGTCGTTTAAGGGGCTTAACATGAAATAGCTTTTTCAACAATTTTTGAGGGAAATTTTATACTTTAGTAAATTTTAAAAATTTAATCTGTTCTACGTATTTAGAAAAATTTAAAAAAAGGGCAGGTTCAAATCCGTGAAGGTTTCTTTCCGAATCCTGTGCCTGAGGCTTTGAAGAAAAACAATAAAAAATCTACCAAGGTATAATCACCCAAAATTGTCTACCATGGCCTAGACACTGTTTTTAAAATAACAGGCCCTTCTGTATGTCACTTGCATATAATGCATGTACAGACATGTTTGTCTGTGTAATATTTATCTTTATAATATCCTTTAAGTAGGCATTTATGTATGTGTGCATGAGTTGGTATTAAAACCGCAAAAAATTTACAGGGGGTTGCAAAAGTACAACCCCTTAAAATGTTTCCCTTTTTAAACGTTACAGCCACAAAGTGTTTTGTGAAGTGTAAAGAAAATAATACATGCTCCAGATGTTTGAAAAACCAAAAAACTGATAAGTGTGGCGTTAGGAGATTTTCCACCCAACCCGAGATTTTTTTCGTCATTCTCAAGCCAAAAATGATTGCCCTTAAATGGCACCCGGGAAACCTGCTTTTTAAACGGGAATGACAAAAAACCTGGTTGCATAAAAAATCCCCTAAACCCCCTTTTCCCAGAGATACTTCAAGCTAAAACCCGGGGCCCACGACCTTCTAAACAACTAAAAATCCCGGGCCTACTCCCAAAGGGGTTTCCCATTTTGGGACAGGGATGTGGAATCCCTATATACCAAATTCCCCAAAGGAGGATTTTGCAGCATGTTGGGTGCACCTGGAAAAAAAAAACCTCAAAAAAAAACCCGTAAAAGCTCATACAATTCATCCTTTAGCAACAACATTTTACTTTTGGAGAGGAAATAACTTCATCAAAAGGGAATTAAAGGGACCCAAATGGGCACACAGAATCAAACCTTTATGGCAGAAAAAAGGGGAATATTTTTTAACATGCACCCCCAAACCCTCTGATTTCCCTTGTTATATAAAGACATCCTTGCACGGACTGCAGGTGGGGGGCCCCATTTAAAATCCAAACGATTTAAATGATTTTCACCCCCCCACAAATGGGAACCTGCTCGTGACCCCCCCTAAACTCTGAAAGGACATTTTGACTCTTGCTTGTTTTCGTTTATTTTTGAGTTTCTTTTTGGGGTTATTTTTAATAATTATATTTTTTGAAATGTAATTATTGGAGATCCAACATTAATGCTTTGATTGTTTCTTTTCTGCTTTTCTTTTTTTTCTACAGAAAAAAAACAAAATTATAATAGACATTTTTAAAAAAAAATTTTTTATTCAATGACACATATAAAAAAATAAAGAACAAAAAGCAAAAAATGTAGGTGGAGGAGCAAAAAATGAAATAGGCCAGAATACCTTCTAAAATTTTGGCTTTCATTTTAGCATTGCCTTTGATTTAGGGGCAGTACTTCCCCACCAAAGATTTCCCAAAAGTTTAAAATTTCCCGACAGATCTATTTTTCTTGCACTTTTCTTTGATCTGGAAAAATTTTGTTTGAAACCTTTTCACCAACAAAAAACTTGGGCGGGGAAACCCCCTTTTCCCTATCTGTGACATAAACCACTCAACCCTCACAAGCTTTGCAAAAAAGTTTTCGTACATTTTTTGGTGGGTAATCTCCCTTTAATATATCCAAGCATTTATCCCCAAAGCTAACATTTTCAAATGCAAGAACAGGGCCATCTCCTTGGGATGTTCTGTGGTTTTTTTTCGTGCCATCTGACCACTACATCAAAACCATATTTTGTTTCATTTTAAAACTTTTCGTTTCGGAGTTTTTTTAGGGAATCGACGCAAAACAAATCGGGGACGGAACCAAAAACAACTTTTTGTTTACCCTTTCCCTTTAATTTCGTAAGTTAAAATTGTCTTATTTCTAAACACTTTATGTTGTACATTCCTCTTTCATGGATTTTATTTTTTTAGGACTTCTCGCCTTTTTCTTCAGTGTTCCCGATGGTTTTTTCTTTGCTTTTTTGCGTTTTTAATTTTACGAAGTAAAATAAAATTTCGGGTTTAACTTGCGACCTTTTTTTAAAAAAAGGGTCCAATAACTCATTCCACAAGGGCCTAACGGCCTCACACGGGGGTTGTCATCTTGCCAAAAGGGAACCATTTGCCAGATATTTGCTATCCCCTTTTAAACAGCTAGCCAATATTTGTGGCCATATTTACTGGGTTTGGGAAACATGTACTGGTGAATGGACCCCCGTTTTGCTTGGGAAAATTGTCACCACCGTTAGATGGGCCCGGTTTGTAACACGCAATACAATTTTCAAAAACCTGTCCCCACAGTAAAAAAAAGAGCAAACGTCCCTTTTTTCAGTTCCCCCCTCGAGTAGATTTCTCCCCAAATCGAAAACCTCATAATTTCAACAAGCGGCCCCCAACAGGCTTTGCAAAAAGGATTTCCCCCGTCATTACCCCAAATACTGCAACGAGGGGTTCGTGCCAATTTTCCACGAGCATAAATATCGCAAAGAATTTTCAGTCCCATCAAAGAGTAAACTGTAAATTATTGTTCCCGCATGCTTCGCAAGCGTACATTTCCTTTTTTATTTTGTAATATATATGAAACAAAAAAAAAAGCCATGCCCAAGGACTATCGAAATGAAATTTTTTTGGGTATCCTTAGGGCCAGGTGCTTCTCTGAAGAAAATTTTGGCTGTCACCCACCAGCATGTTCTCCAATTTCAAAGGGGTTTTCCCTTGAATACCATCCCTGAAACTATTTTCCTTCAGATCGCCTTCTTGGTATTTGTTGTTGCATTACCTTTGCCGCCATCGTTACCTTTGTTCTTTATTCTGGGACGTTTTGCTGTTTTTTTTTTGTCCACGACCCGAGGGTGGTCACAAAGGAACAAAACTGATACCCCATCCCCATTGATTGCTTGGAATATCGAAAAAAGTGAGGGTATTTAGAATTTTTTTTTTTGTAAGGGTGTGCACCCTGGCTGGATTTGGGGCGGAATATCCGACCGGGAAAATTTTCCACCCAAACCCGGCCCCAACCCGCCCGCCAGGTACAGACGGGGTTTCATACCTGAAGCTCCGCTCCCCGCCCGGGGGAGCCGCTGTCTGGGGCGGGAAACCCTGCTTGCGCGTAACAAGCGCTGCTCTTCCCCCCGACAGCGGGTCCACCCGGGTTCGGAGCGACTTCAGGCATGAGGGGGGTCGGTGTTTGCGCAAGAATATCCAGAGTATTCAGCCAGAATTCTGTAGTGGCACAGGCCCAACTCATTGGGGTGGAAGAACAAAAAATACACAAACACTTACCTTCGGGTTTGTTTCCTTTGAGTCTTCAGATTCACTTGATATTTCGAGGAATGAAATCTTCATCACTGTCAGAACAAATACATGTTTCCCGCAAATTTGGATTCCGATTCATTCTCCGGTATGGGTTGAAAGTAGCCCAAATATCCTAGGCCCCTTTTCAAACCTTTCTCCAATTCCCCACAAAAATTCCCTATTCTATATATTCCCCGTGAAAAATAAAAAAAATGAAAACAAAAAAATAAATGTTCTGCCCCCTTCAAAAATGGGGGTGAACATTGCAGGCCAAACTATTTATAACAATTCTCCTGTATGAGTCTTAAGCTCGTATGTCTGCGTTTTTTCTCTTTTTCTCTTACTGAACTAAGTAAAAATTTTCTATCCAGAATACTTCTCCCGTAGAACCTAGAAAAACACCCCCCCTTCATTAGAAAATAAGGCCTAGAGTAAAACATTTTGTTACTTTTTCCTAATAAAGCAGTAAAACACAAGGAAAATGTAAAAAAATTGACTGAAATGAACACACATATGAACCCAAGGGGGAAAAAAGAAGAGAAAAAAATGCCAAAACTTTATGCAACATTGTGAAAAAGACCTCAAAAAATAGTAGGGGTCAAAAAATCCCCCGTAGTTCTTTTTAAATTTTGAAATAACGTGCAAATTTTTCTCCCCAAAATTTTTTATTTTCACAAAATCTTTTTTACACAATTTTAGGAAAAGTCAGATTTCAAGCCGGAATTTTGAAAAATGTAGTCACAGAAAGAAATAAAAAAAAGGAGTCAAAATGACCCATCTTTTTCTAGTGTTAAACATGCTATTCGAGCAAATCCCCTTTTTGGATAGCACAAATCATTTTAAAACCAAGGGTACTCACATCAATATACCACAAACCCACAACAGAAGGCCAACCCGAGAGACAAACTTTTCCCCCCCAAGCACACAAGACAAAATTATAACAAGGCATAGATACAATTGTTTCTTGACAAAACAGACTGGACAAGCACCTCCTTTATCTGAGGGCAAAATTTCTCTTATTGTGATAAAAACCAAAAGTGATGGACAACCAAATAAAGTGGCAGCCATTAACAGAGGCAGTCTGCTTACATACTGTCACGGATGCCCCTGCGACCCCCGTCCCGGGTCGCAGGCGCATCAGTGCCCCAACACCCAGCGGCGCCCCGTCCCGCACGTCGGGTCCGGGGTCAGCTCACCCCCCCTGTCTCTGCCGGCGTTTACTTACCCGGCCATGCTCCTGCTCAGCCTGTCTCAGTCCCGGGGCGCGTGTGGCCCCGCTCCCTAGGGCGCGCGCACGCCGGCAGTGTGAAATTTAATGGGACAGTGCGCCGGTAATTGGTCTTTTCTGGGCACTGATCCTATTTAAGTCCGGCCCCTTCCTGGCAGCCTTGTCGGATCCTTAGAGCTCATGCCTAACAAGAAAGCGTTCCAAAGAGTCTTGTCTTGCCTACCATGTACCGAACCCTGCTTACGTTTACCGACCACGAATCTTGCCGCCTGCCCTGGCCTTCTGCCTGTCCACGTTCAAGAACCTCTGCCGCCTGCCCTGTACTCCTGCCTGTCCCCAACTAGGAGACTCCCTGTCGAATCTGTACCTCACCTACCCTTGGCCGCCACCGCAAGCAAGTCCCACCAGTGGAAGCGTCCTGGTAGACTCCCGCCGCAGCAAGTCCATCCGGCTTTGCGGCGGGCTCTGGTGAATACCGGGACCTACTTAGATTCCGCTCCCTGGCGTGGGCTTCCACCAACGCTTGCGGTGGTCCAGTGGATCCACTACCAGACCGTTACACATACAAAGAGGCCAAGGATGAAGCCTGGGTGCCCTAGTTGTAACCTACAACCCACAGCTGGAGATCCTACAAAGGATTGCCAAAGGACTCCAACCTGTGCTACATAGGGACAACAGACTCAAAGATTTGTTTCTAGTCCCCCCTTCTCCTTTCCTTTCAGCAACCACCAAACCTGGGACAAATTATTGTCTGAGTGCCCTGAAGGCCCCAACTGAAAATGGCACCGCACCCTTCCTGCAAAACAAGTTCAAGACCTGCAGGCACGTGCACACCGCTGAAAGTGCAACTGTCTTAGTCACAGCAGGTGCACAGAATTAGGGGGACATTTTCCTGCAGGTCATCCAATGTGGTGTATCTCATAATGTGTGTGCAATGTCCCACCACAGGCCTCTATGTGGGGGAAACAGAGCAGAGACTCAGTCAGCTCATGAACTCACACAGATTCACCATTAATAACAGCAGAACAGATCTCCCAGTAGCCGCACATTTCTCCAGAGAAGACCACTCTATTGAAGATTTGCGGGTTGTGGTCTTAATGGGGCATTTTAAGACGCAGAAGGAGAGAAAGGAATGGGAATTTAAGTTAATGCAAAAATTTCAAACTCTGCAATTTGGACTTAATATTCATTCCAACTTCATGTCACACTACTTATGAACTGTGAGGGTCACAAATCACCACCTGATATCAAACAGACAACAGCAAGAATTACTGATCCCTCAGTCACTTCCCACAAGTTTCCAGATTTTTATTTCTTGACCTGTTGTAAATAACTTCTCTAATTATACTGCATTTTGTTATTTTTAAGGACTTTTAGATCCTTTGAAGTTCCATGCTTTTTGTGTATAACAGGTCTGTGAAATTTCAGTTTCTTGTTTAACACCATGCCTGAAGAAGAGAGCTACTACTCTCAAAATCTCGTCAAATACACTCAGTTAAGCTCTAAAAGGTATTGCCTGTTTTCTTCACTTTTCCACATCTAGAGGCTGTAATTTTTGCCCATTCTTCTTTGCAAAAAAAGCTCTAGCTCAGTCAGATTGTTTGGCTAACGTATGTAAACAGCAATTTTTAGGTCCTGCCACAGATTCTCAATGGGATTTAGATCTGGACTTTGACTAGGCCATTTCAACACATGAATATGCTTTGATTTAAACCATTCCATTGTAGGTTTGGCTGTATGTTTAGACTCGGTGTCCTGCTGGAGGGTGAACCTAAGGCCAGATTTGTGGAGTACATGACAAAGGGCCTGTCTTTACAACATGCATTTACAGTCGGACGTTTATGCAGACTTGGGGTTTAAAAAACGTATAAATCCAACTGTAAACCATCCCCACAGACCTCAATTGAAAATCCAAGTTGTAGACCACATGCCTCAGATTTTATTGAGGTTGGATTTCAAAACAACCGTTTTTGCCAAAAAAGTTCACTCTTTGACATATTTTAGGTAAAAAAAAACACGTCTCAAACAATTTTATATTGGATCCGCGTCCAAACCCCACAGAGATGACTCCTTTTCACACTGTATAACCGGTGGAATAAAACTGACCTGAAATCCAAACTGAAAACCACATCATAACACTCGACCGACAACACGATTTTTGGATTCAGAATCTGATGAGTATTTTGAAGTGTCGTGTGGACACAGCCTAAGGGTACGTCCAATGTCATGATTTTTTCGTTGGATTTTCAGACAGTTTGCGGATTTGGAAACTGTCTGAAAACTGACTGTCAACCATCGCCATAGACTTTAATAGAAAATCCACCCAGTAGTCTATACTGAACGGATTTCAGACTGATGGATTTACGTGTCGGGGCGCTGGACAAGATTGCCGATGAATAGAGCTGCTCTGCAGACCATCTGCAATAATAAAGTGTTGATGACATGAACCTGGCAAACCTCGAATACTCCGAGCCATAACTTACCCAGGTACTGCCCAGCACCTCGGGGGGGAGCTTTCTTATCCGCCTTAAACCAACGCAGACAGCCAGTGGTGAGTCCTTCCCGCCAGGGCCTACAGCAGAGATCTGTCAGTCGCAGAAGACATGTCCCGCGAGGTTGATGTGAGAGAGCTGACGTGTGGTGGGGAGAAAGAGCTGAGCGATAATGGTTCCGCTTATTCTAAGGCAACAGTGAATTGGAATCCCCGGACAGAGACTTCCTCAGCTGGCAGTGGGGAGAAGCAGAGAGCTGACAAGCCGGAGGAGAGGATGGAGGCAGGAGCCCAGGAGAGGCAGAGCAAATTATCGACCACAGCAGCGGTGCGAACAGAGAGCGTTCTCCCTCATAAGGTGCTACTGCCTACACTGTTTTAAAGCCAAAAGCCATAAAAGAAAACAGGAGGAAAAGAGAACCGGGACCTGGCTCTGATCTAACAGTACAGGGTGGCATTTTCCTCCCAACCGCATGGTGCGGGCGGCCATTTTGCCTCAAACAGTGGAGCTTATGTTGTAACTCCTGTTTGACTTAGCCAGTGTGAAGGGTACAGAATAAGCCGTGTCAGTCTTCTGAAGCATCTCTTGCTAGTCGCTGTACCATACGTTGTTTCTTCTCTCTGGCTGACCCAAAGCAAGGATCTCGGCACCTCTCTGGGGCTTCTCCCAAAGTCAAAATCACCCCTGCAGTGTTGGAGGAGCTTTTATCCTGCATCTGTGTTTCAACATGAGACACCTGAGAAATAACAAAAAGATATACCTCAAACTTCACCAAAATAATGTACTGCAACTCTAGGAAGGGAAGGAGTGGCTCCTAAAGTTATCTCTGAAACATAAACTTCCTCTGAGCCACATTTGTCTAATACAACTCTGCTTCAACATGGCCTTGTTTTGAGTGCCAGCTCCTTTGACTGTGCTTTGGACTCTGTAAGTCCTTCATCTAAAGCTTACCCAGTGCTTTCTTGGGATTACTCAGTGACTGCAGTTTTCACACCTCAGTGTGATATCTTGCAGCTGTCTTCTACCAACATTCTAGTTGCCTGCCACTCCAATTCTATATTCAACATGCCGCCCAAGGTACAGAGAACACCAGGAAACCAAAAGAAATCTGGGGAGGCTTATGGCTTGAGAACTCAAAATTGGGCTGAACCTATAGAGGACGTTATAGATTCTACTCCACTATCTCAGATTCAGAAATTACTGGAAAGTCAATAGCACTCCTCTTCTGAATCCTTGATGGATATATCCAACCAGGAGTCCATATCTGCCATTCCTGCTCAAGACTGGAGGAAATGTATTAGTCATCTTCCAACAAAAAGTGATTTCAAGGCTCTGGTAGCTGAACTTAAGGAAGCATGTAGAGCCGAAATTGCGACAGAAAAGACCTCAAAACTATTGCAGATCGGATGGAGGATCTGCAAGGAGCCCATGATGAAACTGGAAGCTATATTTCAGAATTACATCTACAAATTTCATCTCAAGCTCAGGTGATACGAGACACCACCAGACACATTGAAGAATTAGATGATAGAGGGAGGCATAATAATATCAGCCTCTGAGGCCTTACAGAAGCTAAAGGCACCGCAAGACCTACATTCTATCTTGACAGAGCTTTTTAATTAATTGCTAGAGACACCTCCTGCCGACAACATTAAATTTGATAACAGAACGCTGAAACCAAAAATAATCTCCAACCAACCGAGAGACGTGGTGTGTTGCCTTCAAGACTTTGAGCTTAAAAAATAAATAATGGCCCAAGCAAGAATCAAGAAGACCATTGAATATCAAGGATCCCAACTTCAGCTATACCCTGACCTCTCTTGGATGACACTTCACAGGAGGAGATATTTGAAACCCCTTCTTGTAGAACTCAAGAAACATGATATTAAGTATTAATGGGGTTTCCCCTTTATGCTGATTGCAACCTATGAGGGTCGCTCATCTATCTTATATTCACATGAGGATCTTCTTTATTTCTGCTCCCTATTTGAATTTCACCCCTGGAGATCCTGGATTGGGAACTGGGATTTTCTTTGCTGGTGATATGGCAGGAAGATCAGAATAACAAAAAGAGATCTCCCAATCGGGGAGCAGGAAGTTCTCCACCTGTGTCCTGATCTCCTCTGAAGTCTTGATCTAGTCACTGAGACGGTCTGACACTTCTCTATTTGGTCTTCTTTTTGAGTCTAAAACTCCTTGCAGTTGAAGGGTCATTGCGCATGACCTACCAGGTTCCCCCAAAGTTTTGAAAAATAAAATATTTCTCTTTTACATAATGCAACCCATACAACTTAAGAGGAAAGAGAGATGGAATTTGGTTTCCCCTCTCCATCCTCTTTTCCCTCTCCCCAGTTTGTATTTTTTTTTTACTTTCATTTCTCCCCTCTCTCTTTCCTCTGGTTTAATTTGAGAATTTATGCAGTGGTCCTATGTGGCTGTTTTCTCTCAAATCACTCAACACTTTCCCCCCAGTAAGGGGACAATTGGCCTTCACGAGCTGCCTCTTTGAGATAACACTCTGGCCGTATAGGTGTGCTATACCTTCTTAGAGGTTTGAGCACATCACTGTTTCCCCTTATCCGAGATTGTACTTCTCAGAATCTAGCTGTGGTGGCTTATCTTTTATCAGTGTATTATTTCAGATGTAGATTTTATCTCATCTGTTCTTGTCTCGCCATCCCTTCTCCACTTGTGTTGTATTTAGTTCCTTAAAGGATGATTTACGGTTTAATAAGGAAATTGTACCTACTGCAATATTCTTCCATTTCTTTAACTCAATTGCTAATTTAATGTCTATAAATGTGAAAGGTCTAAATTAAAATGTGAAGAGGAGACATTTGTTGACTGAGCTTAGAAATTTGCAAGCAGAAATAGCTTTCATTCGAGAAACTCATTTTACAAAGAGCGAAAACATATTCTTTCCTAATGCTTATGTCTCATCACAATATAGGAAAAGAGCTGGGGTAGCTATTTTGCTATCTCACTTCTGCCTTTTTTCAGGTCCAAGAGTCTATATTGGATGAGGGGGGAAGGAATATCATTCTCAGAGGTTTATATTTAGGGTCTCCTCTTTACCCGTGTAATCTTTATGAACCCAATAAATCTCAAATTAGATTCCTAAACGGTTTTTATAAATTACATGCCCACACCTCCATGCTTTGGGGCGGGGATTTTAATGTAGCATTCTCGGGAAAAAGTCTAGAGGTTACATCTAAAAAATAAACCAGCAGATTCCTCACAGGGGAGACTTTCCAGAGAGTTTCAGCAGCTTATCAGAAAATATTCCCTCTTTGACTTATGGAGAATCGCACACCCTACAGAGCGCTTGTTTACCTTGTTTACATTTACTTCACCCCCACATAACTCTCATTCCCCAGTTAATTATTTTTTTGGTAATATCTCTGCATTAGGTGAATGGCAGAGGCTGACATAGATCCGATCACTTGGCACGATCGTGCTTCAATTTTTTTAAAGCTTGCAAAGGGAGAATTCCCAATCAAAATTCCCTTTGGCATCAAAAAGAAACCTTTTAAAAACTCGCAAACAAAAGAGGTTTTTGAGTAAACACTTGACAGACTATTTTACCAATAATGAAAGATCAGTTTTATCTCCGTTGACTGTGTGGGAGGCACATAGGGCAGTCATGAGGGGATGGTGCATAGCAATAAACACTAGACTTAAAAAAAATGCAAAACCAGAAAGGGACTTTCAATCGGACTGCTCTTGGGGAAATTTTCCATTCCCTCACCCAAGTAAATTTATCTTGGGGAATGTGGAATCAGGGCTCAGTTAAGAGCTTTAGCGATAGGGAAAACTGAGAAATTTTTGCTATACACCAAACAACAATGCTATCAGAGAGGAAAAAAAGCACACACATTATTAGCAAGACAATTAAGAGATGAAATTGGCTTTGGCACTCTCGTGCATTAAATAGAATAAGAATATTTTTTTTTAAAGATCCGATGCAATAGTCAGTGTCCATAAATATTTCCCTAAATTATATTTTCTCCCTGACACCCTACCTACGGATCTGCAGTCTAGAGAGCGGGTCTTGAGCCAATTTCTTTCTTCTTGCAACCTACCCATCGTTGAAAGTGGTGGAATTGCTTTTTTTCGGATTAATTCCCTTAAATCCAGCCTAAGGAAAAAGCGGGCCCAGATGGCCTGTCTTACCTCATTTCCCAAATTTAGTCCCAATTATCTCATACCGTCTTCACTTATAATTTTATCTGGGGGGGTTAAGGGGCTTCCCGTTACTTTAAATTTCCCAAACCTTTAATTACGAAGCTAACCCTTTAGATGTTTCCAATTATTGGTCCATAGCTTTGCTAAACTCAGATTTTTTTATTTTTATTAATTTTCACAAAAATACTTGCTAACAGATTACGAAAAGGGTTTCCTATTAATTTCCCCATGGATCAGGTGGGATTTATACTTAACCGACAAGGATGCGACAATACCCATAGAACATTGGACCTAATCAGTGCGATAAATAAATTGGAACAATAGACTTACTACAATGTCTAGATGCTGATAAGGCATTTGACCGTCTTAATTGGTCTTATATGTTCTCACTGTTGAAAGCTTTTGGAATCAGAGGCCCGTTCCTTCAAGCTATATACCCACTGCCACAATACGGTTACCCTATGCTTCCCTAAAACCTCTTTCAATGGGAACAGACATGTTTTCCCTGTCACCCCTAATGTTTTTTGCTCTTTTTGAACCATTTTCCTCTACCCCCTGAAAAAACTTTGGGGGTATCAAAATTTGAGATAGGGAGTTTAAACTGTCCCTTTTTGCAGATGATATTAACATTATCCTCACCTCATATTCCCCTCCTAATCTGCAAGCCCCGTAATAATTTTATAAAACTCGGGTAAAAATAAAAACCCAAAAAATGAGGCTCTCCCAATTAATTTATCCCAATCAGATGTGGTCTCTTTGAAAACAAATTTCCAATTTAATTGGATGGTGTCTTCTCTTACTTGGGTATTCAGTTAACAGTGTCCTATTCAACACTGTATAAACAGAATTTCCTTAAAATGTATCAAGAGATTAAAACACTGTTAAATAAATGGAAGGCTGTCACAATCACAGTCCATAGCAGTAGATCCCTGGCCCCGCAAGCGAGGTGAAGCCACGCCAGGAGGGGGCTAAAGTAGGTCCCGGTTTTTACCAAGCCCGCCGCAAAGCGGGGTGGGCTTGTTCGGGGGGTCTACCAGGGGGTACCCGCGTGACTTTTCTTGGATGGGAGCCAGGGATTGCGTGTACAGAATCGTAAGGGGCTCATATGGGGGCAGGCGGTTAGGGAGGAAGGCGGCAAAGGTTGGGTTGAGGGAAGGAGGTAATGGTACGGTACACGGAAATCAGGACAAAACCAGGAAACGCTTTCTTATAGGCAATGGGACAAAGATCCCGGTGGGAATCAGGGAAGGGCAGGTTTAAAAAGGGGCAGCACCGAAAAAGGAAAAATTACCTGCACTGGGCCCCTTTTCATTTTAAAATATCGCACCCTAGGGAGCGGGCCCCCGTGCCCAGGGCAGAGACAGCAGCAGGAGCGCGGGGTGGGCAATCAGCTCGGGCAAACAGGGAAACAAAAGGGGCCCCCCGGCCCGACACGTGTCGCTGTACCCGGCAGCGGGGACGGAAACAAGGGCGCGGGGGATCCGTGACAGCCCCCCCCCCCTTTGGCCTCCCCCCCTTTTTGGCCTGAGAATCTCTGGATTTTTTACAGTCCCCGTGTTCTCCTCCGGGTCCCAAGACCTTTCCCGGGCCCCAACCCCTTCCAATCAACGGGAAAAAATTTTTCCCTCTATCCTCCTCATACCCAGGGTCCCTTGACCCCCAAAAAACGTTTGGGGCATTGCCTCAGCGGGAAGGGACTGCCTTCCGAGAGCAACAAATTTAGGACCAAGGGTTTTTGGAAAACAGAAAGGATTCTGGAACCATGGTGGCGGGAAACCGGGTTTATAGCACGGGTTTTTTCGTTTAAGGCCCCCAAAGGTCCCCCAAAGGGGCATATTTGGCACCCCCACACCTTTTCCCCCCGGGGGGAAGACAGGGGGAGGGCTTTTTTTTTTTTTTTTTTTCGCCCCTAAGCACAGAGCAAATTTCCCGGGGCAGGGGCCCCGATGGCCCTTTATGTCTTTACCAATATCCGCGCCGGGACCAAGACAGGAGCCACGGGGGTGTGGGCGGGGGGGCCGTACACGATGTAAAGGGGGGGGCCCGCGGCTCCCAAAAATAGGGAATTAAAGAAAAACAGCCCACGGAAAACAAGTTGGCCATCATCCCGTCGAACCGGCAAAATATTTCCCAGGCCTGGTTGTGCTCTCCACCTGCCATTCGTCTGGGGGGGGGTAAAGAAATCAAGTCACCTGCAATTTTAGGGAAAAAAGGGGCCCGCCAAAAATTTAGAAACGAAAATGGACCCCTCGATAAAGGGGGACTTTTGGGCGGGGGAAACCCCCGTGCAAAACAAAAAATGGGTAAAAAAACAGATCACCCAGGCGCAGGCAAAAGGGCAAGACTGGCAAGGGGACAAAAGGGGCCATTTTAAAAACCCGTTTCCGTAAACCCCCCGGGAAAAGGGGGTTACCGGAGGGGGGGGAAAAACCCGTTAGAAGTCCTTTCCCCCCAAAAGGGGAACCCGGGGGTTAAGGAGGGGCGGGGATGCAAGAGCCCCACCCGGGTTTTGTGACATGTTTGTTGGGGAAAGGGTGTTACGGACTCGACAACCCCCCTTGACGCCCTTAGCAAAAAGGTCCGGCCACCAATTAACCGGAGCCCGGGAAAAAGTTTTTCCCCCGGGGATGTTGGGCCACCAATGAGCTTTTTCCCCACTTCAAGTTTACACCTTTAGGGGCGCGGGGCTCACGTATTTTTTTCCCCTGGTGGACATTCGGGAATCAAAGGAGCTCCCGAGACAAGCGCTCAGGGGAAATTATGTCCCTCGGGTCACTTCTTTCTCCAAACCCTCGCAAGGAAACTTGAAAAGGGCTCACCCTTTGACATTCTTTTCCGCGGGAGAAGTGGATCGGGAAAATTTAAAACCGAGAAAAGTAGCAAACCTTTTTGGCCGGGGCTGTTGAGGGTTTTTTTTTTGGGGTTTTCTTGTGGCCCAAATAGTTTAAAGAGGGGGTGCCGGCCCCTTCCAGAAAGAAAAACCCTTTCCTCCAAGGACAGTGTGAGGGCTAAAAACCCCCGGGTCCCCAAAAAAAATTTATTTGTAATTTCCTTTTCCCTGCCAGTGAGAATTTTTTTGGAATAGAAGCCACAAGTTACCGTTTTGCCCGTGGGCCCCTTTTGCGTGAGAACCGCTCCAACTGAAGAGGCGTCTACTTCTAGTGAGAAGGGCTTCGCGGGGTCCGGCCTCGACAGGATAGTCGCAGAGGCAAAGGCAGTTTTTAGCTTAGCGAACACTTCTTCGGCCTCGGGGAGGCCAACTTCGCGGATTAGCGCTCTTCTTCGTAAGGGCCACAATGGGAACCACCAGCGTGGAAAAGTGCGGGACAAACTGCCGGTAATAACTGCAAAGATCCAGAAACCGTTGTATGGCCCGAAGGCCAACTGGGCAAGGCCATTGCACAACAGCTGACATCTTTGCTGGGTCCATCCGCAGGCCCTGGTCAGAGATAATGTAGCCCCGACACCGAGCGGCGCACCGGCCCGCACGTCGGGTCCGAGTCCACTCATCCCCCTGTCTCTGCCGGCGTTCACTTACCCGGCTATGCTCCTGCTCTGTCTGCCTTCGTCCCGCGGCGCGCGCGGCCCCGCTCCCTAGTGTGCGCGCGCGCCGGCACTGTTAAATTGGTCATTGCCGGGCACTGTTGCTATTTAAGTCCGGCCTCTTCCTGGCAGCCTTGCCGGATCCTTAGTGTTCATGCCTTGGAGAAAGCGTTCCAGAAAGCCTTGGTCTTGCCTACCCGTGTACCGTACCCGTTGCTCACGTTTACTGACCACGAATCTTGCCGCCTGTCCTGACCTTCTGCCTGTCCACGCCTACGAACCAAAGCCGCCTGCCCTGACCTCCTGCCTGTCCCCTACTACGAGCCTGCCTGATGAATCTGTACTACGCCTACCCTTGGCCGCCACCGTAGGCAAGTCCCGCCAGTGGAAGCGACCTGGTAGACTCCCGCCGCAGCAAGTCCATCCCGCTTTTGCGGCGGGCTTGGTGAATACCGGGACCTACTTAGATTCCGCCCCCTGGCGTGGGCTTCCCAACCATCACCTGCGGTGGTCCAGCGGATCCACTACCAGACCGTTACAGTAGGATCCAGCCATGGATCCCGCCAAGGTGCCGTTACCCAGCCTGGCGGATCTGACGACCGTTGTTGCCCGCCAGTCTCAGCAACTAGGTCAACAGGCGCAGCAACTGAACCAGCTGTCCACCATGTTGCAGCAACTCGTCACCGCCTCGCAGCTGCAACCTTGGGCCATCTCCTGTGGTTGTTCCTGCCTCAGGGGTTTCCCTGTGGCTCTGGGGGTCCAAGCTTCGGCTGTCGCTCCCGACCAAGTACGACGGAGCCCCGAAACTCTGCAGGGGGTTCATCACCCAATGTTCTATGCACATGGAGCTGATGGACAATCAGTTCCTGTCCGAACGTGCAAAAGTAGCCTTCGTGGTCAGCCTACTCTCCGGGAAGGCCCTGGCATGGGCTACACCTCTGTGGGACAGGAACGATCCGGTGACGGCGGACCTACAGTCGTTCCTCAGTGAGTTCCGCAATGTGTTCGAGGAACCAGCCCGTGCATCCTCCGCTGAGACAGCCCACTTAAACCTACGCCAGGGGGATCTGTCTGTGGGAGGCTACGCGGTGCAATTCCGCACTTTAGCCTCAGAACTGTCATGGAACGATGCCGCTCTGTGTGTCACCTTCAAGAAAGGGCTCTCAAGCCGAGTTAAGGAAGTCTTGGCCGCTAGAGACATTCCATCTTCCCTCAGTGACCTGATTCGGTAAGCTACCCACATTGATGTGCGCTTCATTGAATGGGAGGAGGAACTTCGGCAAGAGAATCAGCTAGCCCAACCTCGCCGGTTTCCTCGCCTGGCACCGGTGTTCCAGAGGCCCCCTGCGCCACAGTCGCCAACACCCACCGAGGAGCCCATGCAGATTGACCGGGCTCATCTCACTGAGCAAGAGTTGGCCCAGCGTTGGCAAAGGAACTTGTGCCTCTACTGTTGCAGCCCAGAGCATTTCCGGAGGAATTGTCCCAAGCGTCCCAAGCATGCGGGAAACTACCGCACCTAGGTTCTGTGGGAGAGGCATTCCTAGGTGCAAATTCCTTCTCTCCACGCCTGCTGATGCCAGTACAGGTCGGGTCCAAAGCTGGAATCTCGTTCCAAGTCACGGCGTTTCTGGATTTAGGCTCAGCCGGGAACTTTATCCATCATTCCCGTGTGACACAGTATCATATTCCGGTGGTCCGCCTGGAGAAACCACTCGCTATCTCGTCTGTCAGCGAGGAGCTGCTTAGCGACACCATCCAGTTTGCCACCAAGCCACTGTCCCTTCACGTGGGGGCGCTACATAAGGAAGTGATCTCCTTCTACGTGTTGCCCGCTCCTCGTCGGCGGTCCGCCTCGGACTTCCATGGCTGCGGCTCCACTCCCCTACGCTGGACTGGCGTCGGAAAAAGGTAACTCGTTGAGGTCCCAACTGTCGGGGGCGTTGTTTTGTGGTACCTCGCCCGGTGCTTTCCTGCTCACACTAAACCCTTCGTGAGCCGCTGCCCGGTCTGCCGCCCGAGTAACTGGAGTATGCTGATGTGTTCTTTGAAAAACAAGCCGAGAGTCTTCCTACCGATCGTTTCCCTTTCGACTGCCCGATTGGGCTTACCTGCCTGGCACCAGTCCTCCTCAGGGCAGAGTCTACCCTTTATCTGTTCCAGAGACACAAGCCATATCGGCGTACATCCAGGAGAATCTCCAGAAGGGGTAAAAAAGAAGGACGGTTCCTTATGGCCCTGCATAGACTACCGGGGTCTAAACAAGATCACGGTGAAAAAAAACCGGTACCCTCTGCCGTTGATCACAGAGCTCTTTGACCATCTGAAGGCGCAAAGATCTTTTCCAAGCTGGATCTGAGAAGGGCCAACAATTTGGTCCCAATCCGCAAGGCGATGAATGGAAGACGGCCTTTAAACCAGGGACGGGCACTTTGAGCACCTGGTGATTCCTTCGGACTGTGTAATGCGCTGCCGTCTTCCAGGAGCTCATGACTGACCTCTTCAGAGATCTTCTCTACACCTGCGTAGTGGTTTACCTAGATGATATCTTGGTGTACACTCCTGACCTTGAGACCCATCGCAGCCATGTTCGTCAGGTGTTCAAGCGTCTCCGAGAGAACCAAACTGTTTGCCAAGTGGGGAAGTGCCTCTTCCACCAAACCAGCCTTCCATTTCTGGGATAATCATTCCCGCCAAGGCCTAGGATGGATCCAGCGAAACTGGGCAGCCGTTTTTGCAGTGGCCACGCCCAATCGGCTTTCGAGCCATACAGCACTTCCTGGGGTTCTGCAACTACTATCGCCAGTTTATTCCCCATTTTCTACCAGTGGCCCCTATGTGGCGTTTGTTTAAAAACACCTAACCCACTTCCCGGTTTGGGGCGCTGCCGGGGGGTGAGCGCTCGCGGGCTCCCCGCTATTCCCCTGCCGAGCTCCCCACATCGCTTCAGCACGCCAATCAGCCCCGCAACAGGAAACACCCCCCTCTCCGGCTGCAGGGTAAGTGTCCTAAAGGACCCCGGGGAGCGACGCGTCCCCTCGCCCCCCGCACGCCTCGGGGGGTCCCCATGGCGGCCAGGCGCGCTGCCCCCTGGAGGCTCGGGCTTTAAAACGCCATCACTCAGACCCCAGGGACATCACTCCCCCTTTGAGCCTCTGCCTCGTCCTCAAGCGTCCCCATTGGTTACAAGGCCATGAAAAGGGGGTACCCGCTATATAGTCTGAGCTCCACGCACATTGAGCATCCCTGCAGGCCTCCCTAAACACTGCAAGACTTCAACATAAAACCCCGGCTGGAGAACTAGGCCAGGGAGATGCCACCTAGAAGGGGAAGGGCATGCTGCACCGAAACTGTCCCCCATGTACAAGGGTCCCAAAACATTCTTTTTGATGCGTAGAGGCCTCGAAATCGTCTCGCGGACAAAACCTCCGATTGTGGGTCTCTCTGAAAGCATCAAACGCGGATCTACTACCTTGCCAATCCCCCCCTCCCCAAGCCCTGGGAATCACCGCACTTGCAGGGAAGGGGGGGGCATCGTGTTGGCCCCCAACCTCCTCTGGCAAAAAAAAGGGAATGACCAATCCCCAAAAAACCCCGGTCCGTCTTTTCAAGCTGGATTAAAGACAAACAAGACATCCCAAAGTATCGCAAACAAGGGCCCCTCCGACCCTAGAGGGGCAGAAATCCAAATATTTTAGGACTTTTCTCTGGAATCTCCAGGGGACCTTTTGTAAGACCCCGCCCTATCTATTTTTAAGAAGATTTTCCGTTCCAACCCCTTTACCCGGCTACTTGAAGGGCCCTTCCTGTGCTGCGCCCAAAGTACTTCACTTCCCCAGAGTGCAGAAGAGGGTTGCGTTCCTAGAGGGCTTTGTACCTTCTATTCTGGGCACCGTCCCTTTCGCAAAAGGACCACCCTCCTTTCCCCTTTCC